>VZTE01005238.1:50547-63548 GCA_013397775.1 Eulacestoma nigropectus | reverse complement strand
TGGCGGGGCCGCCGCGCAGCGAGGCGCCGGTAAGCGGGGCCGGGCGGGGAGGGGCGGGGGGCGGCCCCCGAGGGACCCGTGACGGACCAGCCTCGCCCCTGCAGGTGCGGTCGCGCCAGCGCCGCTGCTGGCGCTCGCCCTGGCGCTGCGGACGCTCAATTGCTTCCTCGTCCAGACCAGCTTCGTCCCGGACGAGTACTGGCAATCGCTGGAGGTGGCGCATCGCATGGTCTTCAAATATCCTTCGCCTGCTGCGGCCCCCGCGCCCTCTCATCGCTGCCCGCGGGCCGGAGGGGACGCGGCCCCCGCGCTGCCATGGGCAGGGGAGCGCTCGGGTACGGCTTTCCGTGGCCGTAAGGGGTTGGCTTGACCAGCAACAAACACCCCACCGTTCTTGCCCAAGGAGACAGAAGGTCTCGACCCAGATGGCTCGGGTGAAGCTTTTCGTTTCAGTTGGTCATGATCTGTCCTTAATATTCATAATTATGGTTACCTGACTTGGGAATGGACAAGTAGCTTAAGGGGCTACTCGTACCCACTGATCTTTGCAAGCATGTACAAAGCATTACAGCTGCTGGCTAAGGATAATGTTCAGCTGCTGGTGAGTATAATCAAAAAATGCGCATCTGCTACTAAAATTCAATTTTAAAGCATTGTATTTAAATACAGTGTATTTTTATTACTGTCCAGGTAAAATGCAAAGCCTTGAGTCTGGCAATTAGAGATACATGAGCACAGAGACCCCACTGACTTCCCACGGGGGCAGAACTCATTCACAGATCTCCGGTCACAGCACTGATGCCTGCGACTGCAGAGGATTATTCTTGGTCTCCATCAATGTCTTGGAGTTTCATACTGATTGTGTTTCCCACTACATCATAATTACCCAGTGGTTCAGTTTTCCAAAGTGTTTAGCAATGTATATTTGTACTAAACTCACAACAACTAACAACAGCCCCTTTTGATTTCTGCTGGAGATGAATGGCAGATAATTCTACTTGCCATCTCTGAACACTTTCAGTTGAACTTTAGACATTCTTTTTGTTGGCAGAAATACTATCCCTACCCAAGGACCTTAATATTTCATTTTTTAAACCATAAAAAGCAATAGAGAATATTCACTATTTCACCATTTTCATACCTGAACAGTCATTCACTAATTCAGTAATCTCTTAAAACTTGGATTTTAACTTGGTTTGTTGCAAGTACAATTTTCTCTCTGCTTACACAGATCTGGGTCCCTAGGCTTGCACAGGCAATGCTGGCTGCTTTTGCTGATGTGAAGCTTTACTCATTAGTGCAACACCTTGAAAATTCAGAAACAGCAAAGTTTGTGGTGAGTCACAGCCTTTATGAAATTATGCATGTTAATAAACACTGGTTTTGCAGTGTAAATAAGAGCAAAATTGTAAGTCACACCTTGAAGAATTACCACCTTCATTTAGGAACTTGTTTTAATGTGTTGTTCATAATTATTTTCAGTTCTTCTGCCAGCTCTGCTCCTGGTTTACATGGTATTGCTGTACCAGAACTCTAACAAACACCATGGAGACTATTCTTACCATTTTTGCTCTTTCCTGCTATCCGATAAAACGTTCCAAGACGGGGAACAGGTGAGAAACTTTTTCCTAGCAGTACTGATAATTTTTGGTTCGGGATGACACCAGTCTACCGATACTATTTAAAATGATAACTTTTTTCTTAACATCTAAGGCAACCAAAGTCCCCTCATTCATACAGCAAGAGTCCTGTCTCATGGAAGGAACACTCTAGTATTTCCTCTAAATATTTTTTAAAGGTTATGTTATAGCTGGTATGTAAAATTAACTATTCCCCAGTTTCCTTATGCAGAGTGTGACCTTATGGGAAACTTTATTTTAAACTTTAAAGGACTGGAATATGTAGTACCTTTGGAAAAGATAACAAAAGCTTTTTTGGGGTCAGATACAGGTGACTGTGTGGTCACAATTTTCTTTACCACTCGCTGTTTTAAAGTATGTACCTCTAGTGAGCAACTCCATTGCTAACAAAGCAATTCTAGAGTTGCAGCCTTCCAAGCAAAACAGAGTATCTGCACCCAGAGAATAAAAGTTACTTTCAGTATGAAAAAGCTTTGGCCAGAGACATGACAGCTGTTGAAATGTCACTGTCTGCAAAAGAATTGATCAGACCTTTTGATAAGCTGCTGGGTTTTTTATCTTCCTTCTAGTTGTAAATATTTAGCTTTGGTAGCACTTGCAATTGTTGTTCGTCCCACTGCTGTTATCCCGTGGATGCCTCTGGTCTTCAGTCATTTTTTGCAAGAACAGAGGAAAGCAGACCTTATCCTACGCAAGTGTATTCCAGTTGGGTAAGTTCTTTCTGAATTTAACTGGGACTCTGCACAGCTACATCTTAAGATTGGTTTTACCACTGCAAAGACAGACAAGCCAAAAAAGCTGATATCATGTAAATAAAAAAGAGAACAAATAGAGTGCTTTTGCAAAAGTTTAAGGAAGGGGCATGTTTCCTTTAAACTGTTGTATATGCTGCAAAAAAGCACTAGGAAAGATATCATGATGGTGAGACATGACCAACAGTCCAGCTTAATCTGGGATTGGGCCAAGGATACCAGGTAATGGCAAGTGGCCACCGTAAAATGGCCACGAGGATGGATAATCTCAAAAATACTAGGAATCGGAGTTTTGACAGCTATCTGGAGAAGATAGAAAAGCAATTCAGGCAATATCAGTGCAACAAACTTTTCATTTTTGCAGATTGGTCACAGTAGGAACCTCTTTAATAATTGACCGTGTGTTTTTTGGTGAGGTAAGCTGTTTTAAACTTGACTTATTAGAAGAAGGTTGGGGTTTAGTATTTTAGCATTGATGGATGTTTCAAACTTCTCTGACTTCTCTTGTTTCTGTGACAGTGTCTGGCCTATGATCTCTAACTATATCCTAAGCCACAAACCCTTGAACACTGACTTCTCAGTTCTTTCAAATGATGGACTGCTACATAAAATCAGTCTGCTCAGTCCTCAGTAGTTATCAACAAACTACAAATCTACACACTTTTGTGAATAATTGCTGAATATAGGAAGTCCATGATGAGTCTTAGTAGAAAAAAAACCCCTGAAGTAGGAGTGAAAACATAACATTTAAGGCCAGTGATGACTGTGTAATTCAATGCAGCTGTTGGTTTTGACTTCGGATTTGTGTTTAACTCCCCCCCATCTCCCAGTGGGTACTGGTTCAGCTGAACTTCTTGAAGTTCAACGTGCTGCAGAATTTGGGAACATTTTACGGCTCTCATCCTTGGCATTGGTACTTCACTCAGGGACTCCCAGTCATCTTGGGTCCCCATCTGCCTTTCTTTATTCACGGCTGTGTGCTGGCACCAAGAAGGCACCGCATCTTTCTACTGGCAATGATTTGGACAGTGCTGGTATACAGGTAATCCCTCCTAAGCAGAACTACCGCCTCTCACTGGTTTTTTTCTTTGCAAAGCTCATGCCCTCTCCATAACAAAGCAGCACAGTATTCAGGTTAAGTGATAGAAAACTTGCAACTATTCAAACACTCCAATAAATGCAGTCAGTTATAAAACTGTTTCTAGAATTTTGTGTAATACGGCTTCTTGTATTGTCACCAATATGTATCTTTAGAATTGATTAGACCTTTACAGAATAAAATAATTCATCATGAAAAGCAGTGGAAATTGAAAGAAAAAAAAATCCCCAAACCAACACTCAAGCAGCCAGCAGGTGTTTAAGCAAAAACAGAACTAGTTGGAAAACTGTGTTCACTAGAAGCCTGTTAATGAACACACCATTTCATTTGGTTCTTTAATACATCCCTAGTAAGGTGAGAGGTTCTTAGACCTCTAAAACTTACTCCATTCACAAGTTTACACACGGCTCTTAACTATGATAAGGCTGTATTTCTCATTGAAGCTCAGAAGTATAAGAAAAGGTAAGTTTTTTCTAAAGCATCAGAATTAACTGTAGATTAAACAGGAGAAACACTTTCAGACAAGAAAAAATACAGCAAATAAATAAATACTAAGCAATAAATACTATTATACTCAAGTAGTAATAGACTACAGCAAAACAGTAGCAAGACCAGAAATGCCATTTCTTCTTACACTCCAACTCAAAACTGGAAGTAGCTCTGTTGGCTTTAGGACTTCTTTACCTCCCTTAGTCGTTTGATTCCCAAGACATGAGTGTTGCAGTAATCCCCAAAAAAGCCCCAGAAGTTGGCATGGGAAATTGTGTAATGTTGTATTAGCAGAGGTGACTGTTAATTTGCCAGATACAAATGGGCACTTGAATTTTAGCTTTTCATCCACACTATTTATTGTGTCTTGTTACAGAAAACAGATTGGTGAAATACTGGCTAAATTACATCTACCTGTCAAAGAACCAGACCACTTAATTGTAGTAGCCAGGAATTTTTACCAGTACTTGGTTTAAACTGACCAAATAATCTTAATTCGAATATACTTACTATGTTCTTAAAAAGTGACAACTTGGATTTTTATTCTTAACTGCTTCAATACCAAAAGCTTCTTAATACATGCACCTGCTCTTCCAGTCCTCTGTGCTCTAAAACATATTTTGTCAACAGAACTGAAGCATTTAACTTTCTTGATGTAGTATTATATATTTTATTACAGCACACCGAACCATAAGGAATTCAGGTTCATCTACCCAGTACTGCCATTCTGCATGATTTTTTGTGGTAAGCATTGGTTTCAAATGTCTTGCAACCTTACCTGGATATAATTTTTACCCAGAGAGAGACTGTTAATGGTCAATATAGGTATTTGACAAAGGATTCTTAGAATTAGCCTAGCCTTTTCTTACAGCTACTTAAAAAGAGAAAGAAAAAAGATGAGGAGGAGCAAGTGACCATAGCACAGATAGAGAATCCTTAGCACGGATAAAAGCATTCCTGCTAAAACATGACAATTGTGTCAGTGACTCCTAACTTTTCAGCATTGCCCCCTTAGAATGAATCTTGTTCCTCGGCTCCTTCGTATTATTCTTCCACACAGTACTTTTAAATATGCCCAACAAGTGCCTTTAATTATGCAAGAAAAAAATTAAACTACCCTTTTCTAGATTCAGATGTTACAAATAAAGATTAAAACTCCTGGAACATTGTGGATACCGAAATGCTGCTAGCAGATGGATTTTCCAGCTTCTTGCATTAATTCTTGGAGAACCTTTCCTTTCTCACGCAGGATATGAAAACAGTAAGATAGTTTATCCAGACGATAGTCACATCTGGTGTTTTGCTAAGTTCTGTTTATGGTACACTGAGAAATGTTTTACCGTGGATGTGATAGAACCCGAACCATCACCCTAGGAGGTGTGTGAACATTGTCCAATCACTTTATGGAACTAGACTATATAAAAATGATTGTAAAATTAATAAATAATTCATTCTTTCGCTGGATTTGATGTTGCTGCATCTCTCAGTTCCTGGCTCTCCAGCGACAGAACATGAAGCTGTATAGCTTCAGTTTAAATACAAGTTCAAAACTGATGAATCACTGAACACTGTAATTTTCTTTAACCTATTTTGCTAGTCTAAACACAAGTAAATCTTATTTCAATAATTTTGCTCTCTGCTAAAATCAAATACGTAATGAGTCTTGGCTTAGTTCAGCAGCAGCAAGATGAACCCGTTCTACCTTACGTGCAGAAATATTCCAATCAAACAACAAAAAATACTGAATATCTCTCAGCTTTCATGTCTGTAAGGGAATGAGGTCATCTACACAATTTATCAATTCATTATCATCCATTTGGATACTTAAAAGAAAAAAACTACGGAAGTTACTTCTGATAACTCCATGGTTACAAAGAGGCCTTAACTGCTCAAAACATTATAAAATAAAAGAAGAAAAAATCCCCACCTGAATTTCAAAGTAATTTCCAAGCACACCAACATAAGCCAAGAGTGTTTCACAAAAGCGGTAAAAAAAAATGCCCATAAGAGAATGTTACCAATTGCGTTTAAACCACAAACTAATTTGTGGACTTCATCCAATATACAATTTGACAGAAGTGACCAACTGAAGGCTAACTTAATTTGCTTGTTACTGATTTCTGGAACATGCCTTGAAGCTTGTTTTCTGTGATTCAGTACAGGTGTCACAAAGCTACATAAAATATTTTTCTCATGATACTGACAAGCACATGACTTGAAAAGGGTTTTCAGACTGGCTGCAACATGAAGCTGGTGTCATCTAAGGGGCTTCTGCAACGATCTCCCACCACAAGAAATGCCTTTTCCCATTATTAGCTCCTTCAAGAAAAGTGGGGGGAAGCAGCAGTGATTGGAGATGGGAAAAAAGTGGAGGAGTATGCTCTTCCAAGGCCAGAAGCTCAAAATTTAATAACAGTAAAGCAATGCTGTAGTTTTCAGCATTTAGAGAAAAAGAATACCACAGCCATGCATGTGTAGTTACCATTTATTCTGGCTCTACTTGGACTTGCACGAATCAGAACACATCAGTAAGTTGCCATGTATCATTCATCCAAACTACTGAACGGACTATTTTTCGCTACAAGAAATTAAATTTAAAGAGACAAAGCACTGGTTTTGACATCGTATTTTTGTACTTCAGGAGACAGGTGTGGGCTTAAGATTTACCCTGTTAAATCCAAGAATTAAAAGGGCCAAGTCTAACCTTTGAATTTCCATTCAAAGAGTAAAAACTCAACACTGTAGTAAAGTATCTCAAAGCAAAGTATTGTTATTGACTGAGTAACAGTTTGCCCCTATATTAGGGTACTTTCAAAAATGTGTGAATTGTTTATCTCCCAAACTTACTGAAATTTTTTTATAGGATATTCTTTGAAACACCTGAAAGCATGGAAGAAATCTGCAGCAAGTTTCCTGCTCTTATCCAATTTACTCCCAGCCCTGTACACAGGCTTGGTTCACCAGCGAGGCACTCTGGATGTTATGAGTCACATCCAGCAGCTCTGCAATAACCCTCACCAGTCACAAGCTTTTGTCTTCATCCTGATGCCGTGCCACTCTACTCCATTTTACAGGTAGTAAAAGAGTTAACAGTGCACTACATTAAAATCCAAACACTTAAATCAGAAATCAAGATTTCTTTTTTCCAAGTCTTAATAAATTGAGATAGATAAACGTATACAGGAAGAGTTTTGATTTTTCATACAATTAATACAGAGTGAATAGGGGACATAAGCCAAATGCTTATACCACAGAACAAAATTCAGCATCTAAGCTTTATTCATTTTTGTAAAATAGCTTCGTATGAGGATATGCAGTAAATCTAATGACTTCAAGTATGTCACACTGCTTCATTATGGTAACATTTGTAGCAAAACTAAACACTAATCGTTACAATCAAAATGTTTTAATTTTACCTTTACTTCTGCTGCCAGGCAGTAAAGAAATTTAATTACAACATAGAGTGACTGAGGTCACTGCAAAAGTTTTGCAGTAGATCCTGGCAAGTAAACAAAATGTTAAAGCAGATATAAATAGTGAAGCGGATATGGAAAAGTGCCTTTTAAAGAAACTGATGTTGTGCAGATGGTACTTTTATTAAGATAAATGTATTTTCTGTTAATTGCTAACAACGACGTCCCAGCAGTTTGGAGCTGAATCTGCTTGTTCTACATTGCTTTCATATGAAGTACTGAAGGGAAGAAAATACTACTGTGATGGAAAAAATTTAATCGATTTTGGTTTTGGCTGAGGTATCTTTTAAAGGGATGAGTCATTTCAAATTTCTGATACTGGTCAATTTATCACTAAATGTGTGGTTTTGGTTTTCTCCCTAGTCATGTTCACTGTCCTCTAAAAATGAGATTCCTTCAGTGTCCCCCAAACCTAACTGGCAATGAGAGCTACGTTGATGAAGCAGATGTGTTTTACTCTAACCCACTTGGCTGGCTGAATAAGGAGTTTTACAATGACACGTTATTACCCAGTCACTTGATCCTCTTCAGTGTTCTAGAACAGGTATGGTAACTGCAAGATGAAACAAACTACTTCTGAGGATAAGTTACAAACTAAATTAGGGAAGAGTTATAGTTAAAATCTTTGAAAGTTGTTGTCCACAACTTTTTAAAACACAGCTTATATTAAAATTGAACCCTCTAGTCCATAATAAGAGTACTGATATCATTCCAGTGATACATATTTAATGTTCACATATGCCCTTCTCCTCTGTGCAAATTCTACGCACCGCAATGTTTTACGGAATTCTTCTCAATCCATGTTAAAACAAATGTGCCATCTGTTCCCAGAAATTGCACTTTTAAGTAAGCAACAATGAAAAGCAAAACCACCTGCAGTCGCAATACCGTTTAACCCCTCAAATCTTTAATGAAGTCCATGCACTCAAACAACGGTGGCTGGTGAATATCCACTGCGGACAGGATCAAACAGGATAGGAACTGCTTTTTCCAGCAGGCTTTCCTAAAATAAAGGATAAAGCTTCCCAGGGACAGTTGAATTGATGGTTTTCAGGAGACTTTGGAACACTATTCTTATGCTTCCAGCTGCATTTTCTTACTGTGGAAATTAATGTATGTTCATTTACAGGAAATATCACCATTTCTAGCTTTAAGGGGCTATGAGAAAACAGCCACCATCTTTCATACTCATGTACCTCAAGGACGAGTTGGAAGCCAGATCTACATCTACAGGAGAAAAACTGAAATGAATCATCCCTGAAGATCAGTGTCTAGACCTCAGACCTAACGAGATCAGTTTTGTGTAGCAGTAGCTATGCTTAGAAGACCTTGTACTGCAGAAAGAAGACAGCAGTGAGTCTGAAACTGGGGAAGTCAAATGGGAAGTCCCATTAGGCAGCCAGTGGCTGGCTGGAAACACATAAACCTCCTCCTGAAGGCAACTTCAGTAGCAGTAGGGCAGGGTAGGGTTGCTGACCTACCTTACAACACTAGAAAACATTGGGAAGACCAAAGTTACCATATGAATACTTAAGCAATAAAATACAGACAAGACTGGACCATTTTTATAGAACTGTACAGCTATGCTAAGTTTGTTTTATAAATAAAGACTTTTACCCACAATGTCTCTTTATTTTTCTTCTACAATATGCAGATATGCAAGACATTTCAAGTGTTTAAATCAGCACGCTGATTAGAATGCAGCACAGCAAATTCTTCACAATTCAACAGGCTCTTGAACCCCCCCAAAGACAGGAAGCAAATACAAGGTTACAAAACACTAACAAATACATTACCATGATGTAGACCTATTTTTTGAAGGATGAGATGAAGTTAGTATATCAAACATTGGAGTTAGTAGTTGTTACATTATGCATGGCTTAAGCTTTAACTACACTAATGGAATGCAATTAAGCATATTTTTCATACACGGGTCATTGCATGCCTAGTTTCTGCAACAATACTGCTGGCACCCAAACTATCTTCACTTCCAAAGAACAGTTAAAGCAACGGTACAGAATATGCTAATTAGAAAGCCTGACTTCTGCCTGCTAACAAAAATGTGTAAAAATCAAATTATTCAGAAAAAACGTTGCATCTTGCCGCTTTGTTGAAAAACAATTAGTTTCCAGAGAGTATGGGAATTTTAATCTTAATTTTTACAATAAATTACTCAATATTTTGGATCAAAGGGTAGTTGCCCCAATTCTATTTCAAGATTTGCCATGTGTCTTCCATTAGTGCGACCATGTTTATGCCATTTACCTTCTCTTTTATTACGGTGTTGGTACTTCTGAGCTTGTTTTTCATGTCTGGAATTTTCAGTTTGTGTAAAAGGTCTTTTAGGTCGACTGCAAGGAGTAAACAAAAGCTTATTACTACTAAAAGCATTTGAAACACAATTACATTTTCAAGTACAGCTTTGAACATGCTGAGGTTCATGGAAAACAAAATTAGTATTAAGTAGTCCTTTAGCTTGTAAGAAAAATGGGGAAGGCATTTGTTTGTTTAAATCATCAGTAAGACGGTATATGTAAAAGAAATGCTTTCTAAAAAAAAAAGCAGCTGCTGTCACAGACTTCTGTATAACACCAGCAGTAAAATAATTTGAAATTGTTTTTCTGCAAACTGAAATTCTCACAAATTAGGTATTTAATTTAAAAATAAAGTTCATTTAAGAATAAATTAGGAAGATGGACTATAAATAAAATCATAAACCTTATGTGTTTGCCAAAACCACATTAAAAAGGCTACTGGGTAGCTGTTAATAGGACTGTCACCTTCATGGTTCAGCTTTCAATAGAAGAAAGTGCTACCTCACGTAATATTTAGTAACCCCAAAGTAGTTAATAATTCAGACTTCCAGCTGCAGTAAAATGTATGAAATGATCGATAATACAGGTGTAAATCTGTAAAGTCCTGAAAACACCTTTAGATCCAGGAAAGGAACATAGGAAACGATTCACACCAAGGGCCATTGTGAGCAAGTCTGAACAAAATTTAGTCAGGGTCAGGATCTGAACTAAAGCTTGCTGTGTGATGAGCTCTGCTCTGGGCATACAGACTGACCCATATTACACTAATCTACAAGAGAGTAGTGACATGTATCTGCCAGAACAGGACACGGAGACACCTCAAATAAACTAAAAACCTCATTCAGCAAAGGACAACAAGGAAGCCCTAGTTAATTCTCTAAGACAGTTGTTCATTCCATCAGACGGGCGATCAGAGCTGTTCGGTCTAAAGAAATCCTACTGGCAGTTACAGTTTTCTAAAGAACCCAGCAGAAACATCAGATTGTGCTATGTACACACACACAATTTATATAAAAGGTACTACAGATCCACTTTATATAACACAACCTAATATTTCCACTAAATCCTTCAGAAAGTCCTCTAGCATATGTGTGTGTGTGTATATATATACACACACACACACACACGTACACATACCTGCTCAAAGACCATCCATTACAACAAGGACGTTAGCTGTCTTTACAAAAACCACTTTCTTGTGTAATCAAGTTCAGGAAACATGGAAACAAACCTGGGTCCATACTGGGGTGAATTATCATAATGGAAGTAGTATCTGTAGACGTATTTGTCCAAATCCTCAAAAACCTTTTCATTATTACTTTGGTATTCCTTCATATCTTCCAGGTAATCCTTGACATCGTTAACAAAATCGGTGAACAGCATCTGGTCGTGTATAAATAATCCATTATGAAAAAACTTACTGATGAAATTTTCTAGTTCTCTCCAGTGACGAAAGTTATGTACAACTTGTTGCAAATACTTTCTTATTAGGCGATTAAATTCATCCACCCTGATGGGATCTGAAACTCTGTTAAAGAGACTAATGAATTCTTGATGAGCACATTCAAAAATACCAGAGCAGCCCTTTAGGGCAAACTGATGTTTTCTATTACACAAATGATCATTGAGACATTTCTGGGAATCTGAATCTTTTTCAAATGCTGTAAAATGATGTTTTCTTCCGTTTCTGGATTCTTTTGGCATGTGAGGTCCCCTGTAATGCACATGCTTCAGATTCTCGTAGGAGTTATGGTCTCGGTAAAAAGTTCGAGCTTTCTTGTTTGCCTCGTATCTTTTATCACTTGATGACTTCTCCTTCTCATCAAAGATGTTTTTTGTGGTATCTTTGAAGTGTCTGAATGTAGACTTTACAGAATCAGAGAATTTTTTCAAGTTTTCTTTCACTGCTTCTTTAGCCTGCTTAATCTTTTCTTTATGGTGTCTTACAAACTCTTTTGTGGAATTTTTCATAGCATCAAAAGTTTCTTTAACTGAACCAAAAAATGTCTCCCTTGATTTCTTTCTACTCTTACTTTGCCCTTTAGCACCTTTCTTTTGTCCATTTTCATTAACTTCTTGTTTTTCAGTTTGGTCTTTTGCTTCAACGTACAGCTTCTCCCATAAGTCAGAGCGTTGTTGCTCAAAGTTTAGCTTTTTTTCTAGTTCTACCAGTCTTCCTCGCAGAGTTTCTATTTCTTGATTTTCTCTTAATGTCTCCTCATCCTCATTAGCACTGTCAGGTGTGTGACGAGAACTTAACTGTTCTAGTTCTTTTTTCAGAGCCTCTGTAACGTGACGTTCTTTGTCCAGTTCTCGCCTTAACATCTGTGCCTCTGCAAAGAGTGTTTCCTTTTGCCTGAGAAAATTGCTGTTTCTTTGCTTTTCCTCTTCCAAATGCTCCCTTAGTTTCTGATTTTCTATTACAATAGATTCAGTGCTACTACCTTTATCTTCTAAGTTTCTAATTTGTTGTCTTAGCTTCCTTAATTCTTCCTGGAGTGAGGCCAAAGCTTTTTCTTCCTTCTCTAGAGATTCTCTTAAGTGCTGATTTTCTGCAGCAAGACTTTTTTTTTGAGAATCAAAGGATTTCTTCTCCACCTCAGTAAAGGTCAAACATGTAGCAAGATCTCCCTTGAGTGACTAAAAGAAACAAAAAGAAAACAAGCAAAAACACTACAATGAGAATTGTTATAATTTTAGCCAGAAAGATGAAAAACCAAGGTAGCCCAAACAGAGCGAGCTTGTCATTTTGGATGCAGTGAAACATGCGCAGCAAGATGCAAAAATAGAGCTGGTTTGTTTATCTCAGTTCAGTTTGTTTATCACACACTTTCTTGGCAACAAAGACCATGTGAGAAACTCCCCCTTCCAGCCAGAGGTCATCGCCCCTCACTTGTATTGGTTTAACTAGCTAAAGGACAGTCAGTTGGGTACGTTAACTGTAACATCTTAAAAGGAAATCAAAATGTGCATGTTTGCTGTTGATTTATGTTCAGCAAACCGGATTTACAGATTACAAAAATAAATTAGCAGAAGCAAGGGCATTTAGCAGTTGGGGCAGAAATTCACAAACTGATTTTGAACCAAATTCGTTGCGGAAAATACACGTTCATGTAACTATATACTAACACAAAAGGAGCTCCCCAGTCTGTTGGCATCATTGACAAGCTCTAGAGCATACTGAATTATGTACAAATGCTGCTAACAGCCACATAAAAGAAAACCTAAAAAAA
>VZTE01005238.1:33201-50541 GCA_013397775.1 Eulacestoma nigropectus | reverse complement strand
AAACACCCCAAAAAAAAAAAACCAAAAAAAAAAAAAAAAAAAAAAAAGACACACATTCACAAAGCACGCCCTGATCTTCTCTCTGGATGATGTAACAGTAAAACACCAGAAGTACAGGTTAAGTATTTAAAAAATTAATAACCATTGATAATTTAGAAAGCAAATTCACAAAACCTGTAGGTTCAACATGTTTTTACAAGCATTTTCTGTTTCAGCTGTCTTCATTAATGACAACCCAGCATTATATCACAGGAAACAGAGTCTCTGTCCAGATAACTCCTAGACTATAGACATAAAACCCAGTATGTTTAAACACATTCCGAGAGCAAATTCAGTCAGCATAAATCTTTGTCAAGAATTCAGGGGAAAGTTCTCTGAAAGAACTTACTAAAGACAAAAATTTCATGGATTTGTGTGAGAAATTAATTTCACTTTGTGTAAAATACACACATAATGACAGAATTATGCAATGACTTCCAGCTAAGCTCACACCTACCCCCACTTTGTGGTGCACCTGATCTCCGTGCTCTTGTTGGCACTGGTAAAGGTCATCTTTCATATCTTTTAGTTCACGTGTCTTTGTCACCAGCTGCTGCCGTTTCTGGATCTGCACCGTACCTACAAAGATAAAAAAGTTTCTTTTGATAGACTAACTTAGAGCAAGCAGTTAGAAGGACAGAGGAACCTAAACATCATCTTCATTCTCTCTGCAAATTCAAAAGCATTCTTACCTTGCCATTTCTGCCTAGTCCTTACTGCTAACTGTTTAGCTGTGGCAAAATTGTTTCTTCCAATGATAAACAATTTCCAAGACCCAAAAATTTGCTTCTACACTGTTTTTTCATTAATAACAAATAAAGGAATTTTGGAACACTACATAGAAATAAGTTAGATCCAAACCAACAAAAGTTACGCAGGAAAGAATATGTGTGACTTCTTAGTAATTTTTTTAGTAATGCAAGTCAATGAGGATAAAAGGGAGGCTGTTGGTCCATGCTTTATCCACTTCAGAACTACAGCCTTGACTGTTAATTGAAGTTGCATGAGTAAGAGGGTATTAGCACAGTATTTAAATTTTCATGCAGAAATACCATCATTACACACTGCTCAGAAACAGCAAGTATTGCTGGCCCTGTCTTGTCCTTCTTATCCATAAGCAAAGGCTTCAGGGTAAGCAAATAGCCTGTTTTTCAATTGTCAGACAAAAGCTGAGACACCTTGGTTTTCAGAAAAAGTATCTTCACTGTACTAGCCACAGATTTTTTTGTCAAGAACAGCTTCTTGACTGGTACTTCCTTAATTATACACACGGTCTCTAAATCCTAACACTGATGTAGTTTTTATATATTTGCTTTTAAGATTCCCTTGAATTGACTCTAGAGAAGGCGGCAACAGCAATTTTTAGGTATTTCTTTCAACACCAATGGAGCATATTCAGAGTTCTATTTCTGTATTTAAAGGCAGGAGGAGATGTATTGTTAAACAGAAGAAATACTATAAATACACTTACACTGATGAATGCTTTGTGCTCTCTTAAATTTTATTTAATCTGTTGTCAAGTGTGACCCTAAAAAAACACAGTTGTATATTAAACCAAGTTGAACTTCAATGGTTCAATTCAGCTAAGGGATGGCTACGTTTTTACAGCAATAATTTTAAGTCTGCAGAGTCCTAGTAAACACTTACTGAAAGCATAGATCCTCTCATAAATGAATTTAAGTATACTGATAGTAAATTTGGTGTTAGTATTTCTTTTATAGATACTTTCGAGGAAGTCCATCGATCCTAACAATCTAAAGCCTGCATCTGAAAAATCATCATTTAGTGTAAAGGGTTCATGTTAGGTAGAACCTGAATTACAGAAAAACACTTAAAGCTCTCTTTCTCTCCTTATCAAAAATCGTAATTTAGGTACAGTAAGCAAAAATTTCATTTAGCAACATCGAAGATGAACATATTGAGGGGCCATTCCTCAATAATCGGTTTGTGTTTCCAGCTGGTACTCTAAGTCACAGTATCCTTCAGATTCTTTAAGTAACCAATCCAAATCCCTGGCATTATAGCTATAGTCCCCCTTGCAGTTTCTGGTTAAAGAAAAAAATTAAATATCTGAATAAGGAGATAAGGAGACATTTTTCTGGCAAGGACTTTCTACCCTAATTTAAGCTTTACCTCTTCCCTGAAAAGTTTGCCCTCTTTCAGTTCTCCTTCCTAGAGCATCATAAAGCCAATTAGCTCAGCTTAATGCTGATTAGGATACACTTATTGATTCTAATCTAATCCTAGTTGCTTCCTACATCTCTAGAAGTCTTAAGGGGGTCCTGAAGCTCTAGCTAAAAGGAAAACACTATCCTGATATTGACCCAAAAAAAGTAATTTTATAAAATGTAACCCTTTCCAATCCTCTTACATGACAATTAGCCTAACATTAGAAGATTGCTGTGGGAAACATTCATTCCAGGCTGAATCACAAAAATACAAAGTAGTCCTCTAGGGAGACGGACTTCTGTCTCCAAGTTTGTGTTTAAAAAATAAACAAATTTAAAACCAGGAAGATAGAAAGCAGGACTTGATTTCCCTTCTAGTGGTAGAAAGGTAAGTTATCACATAACCATGAAGAACTTTCACCTGAAGAAGCAAAAACTAAAGCTACACAGAGTTGCCTTCTTCCTGCTGAAAATGCTGCCGTCACTGTCAGCAGTGATGACAATTTTTACTCAGAAGTACAGATTAAATGAATGAACAAGTGAATTCCTTAATAAAGGTATTTCCCTTAGTCCATGTTCAAAGTATATTTTTCATCCATAGATCTCCAAGTTCTTTAAAAGGATTGTATTATCATTAACACCAATCTAAACACGGTGAAGCGATTAACAACTGAAATCTCAAGTTCCCACTACAAGCACTATCACAGACTGGTCTAGTCATTGTGTTCCTCTATGCCTCCAGCATGCCAGTGTTCACCAACCAGTTTTCCCATCAATTACTACTACCTGCTGTAGCTGCCACATAAAAAGTGACTGGATTAGTCGTTTCTCCAATCCTACATACCTCAGCAATTCTTGAGACTTGATTTATTATTTTATTTTCATAATGTAAGTATGCATACACATATGGATGTGCGTGTACACATACACGCACGATTTCAAAAGTAAATCTGAACGCAAGCACAACATCCACAGCACATCACTCATGGCTCTTACCTTCAGGTCTACCTAAGAATAAAAAAAAATTGGGATCAAGTGAAAATTAATATAAATCTCAAAAGAAGTACCAAAATTTAAATCCCTAACAATTAGTCAACACCAAATTCAAAGACAATGATACTCCCCATCTCCAACTGAATCACATTTTCTAAAGGCATATTTTCACATAAAACTAGAGCTACTCAGGAATAATTACTATTTACCACATCACTATATGAAGTAGTGTATATTAAATACAGTTGCACTGCTGAAGGACCTCCCTGTATTACCAATACAGCGGCAGTTGCTTTCTCTCATTTTTAGGTTCAGCTTGTTAGCAGAGAACAATAAAAAATATTGGACTCACAATAAAACAGCATTTCCTACGCAAGATGCGGACTCTGCGTGTTCTGCTTTCCCTGAACTCACCATAGAAGTGTCCAAAGCCCATGCTGATGGCAATCACCAGTGCCAGGATGATACACCTGTTCAAGCCACTGCTGAACTGGCGCTTGTGCTGCTCCTCCCTGGGCGGCTCCGGCTCGGGCTCCACCGGTGCTCCCCCCTCGGGCTCGGAGCTCGACACCCCGCGCTTCCTTGGGCGCCGCTTGCGCACCGTGGGGCTGGACTGGCTGCTGGTTTCATCGCTGCTGGACTCATCAGGGCTGGCCTGAGATGAGAAAACTGAAAAGCAACATGCAACAGTGTTTTAAATGCATTAATTATTGTGCTAAAGAGCAAATTGAGTATCAAAAACCGTAATATTGATGTAAAATAGATTTGGCGTTTATCTTTGAGAACTTTGATAAAACAAAATTAAAATTCTCAATCTTATAGTTTATGCTGGAAATTAAGTGAGGAATGCGTGATCTCCAAAGTTAAAAATCAATTTTTTAAAAATAAATTATAGACAATTAAGAAATCATCACTAAAAAGCTGTACGGCACTTCCCCATACCTTATCATTCACTCATTACAAAGTGCTTCAGTCAATCCTGCCTCCTAAAGCATCTACATGTACTGCCTCTGCAAATTCTTGTGAAGTAGAAAGATTAAGAATTCAGTTTTCCTTCTCTTGCAGCTATTAAAACTGAAATATTTAATAATGAAAGAGCAACATAAAGGCTTGCTAAAACAAGGCCTCCTAGAAGACAGGCACGGTTTTGTTATATACTCTCAAAAAAATTCATTCTGTGACCTACATGCAACTGCAGACAAAATTCCACTGAAGTTACATTAATGTAGCTATTAGAAATACTCAAAATCAAGATACAAATTTATTTAAATATGCAATTTTGTTTACTTTCAATATCTACCATATACTACCTATTAACATCTTTACCCACCTTTCAAAAAAGCCATTTTCAACCACTACTGTCCAGGAAAAGAACCACTCAAGTGCTTCTCTGTTTGCTCTTTCCCAACACGCTTCTATTACCTGACTGAAGTTTTGGTAAATTGAATTGGACAAGATTTGAGATAAGAAAGAATTCTAAACTTAAAAAAATACCTTTCACAGAATTTTTGCAAAATGTTATTTATTATACCATTTGTATGTTCATGTTCCAATGGCCCAAAAGCCACATATTCTAACCAGGAAAATAACAACAGACCTGTAATTGCTTGTTCCCATTTGTACAAATGTTTGCTGCATATACTGTAAATAAATTTATATAGTCTAGTATATAAGTAATTATTATTTAATCTCCCTCCTTTAAAAGCATAATTTTCAAGTGCAAGGTAAATATCAAGGGGAAGCAGCAGTAGGGCGGAAAAGTAGCTTTCAAGTATCTACATTCTGTACCTAATTCACATGTCTGGAATAGATTCAATGTGATCAGTGAAGTCTCCAGACATGACAAAGTGCTCCTGCTTGGACACTAAATTTGCTGCTCACAATCACAGAATGCTAGTGTCCCTCCTAGAAATATGGTTGCTCATTCTCATATCAGACGTCATTACTCAAAATGTAAAAATATAGAGTGACCGTCCTTGAACAGTTCACAACTGAAAAATCATTTGTTTGAGCAA
Organism: Eulacestoma nigropectus; assembly: GCA_013397775.1. Taxonomy (NCBI): domain Eukaryota; kingdom Metazoa; phylum Chordata; class Aves; order Passeriformes; genus Eulacestoma; species Eulacestoma nigropectus. The sequence continues at coordinate 45,326 of VZTE01005238.1, read as the reverse complement.
AGCCATGCACACATCGCTGAACAGACAAGAACGCCTAGCAGTGCTAGGTGTTACCTATAAAATGCATTACCACTTAAGATTCTTCATTTAAAATAAATTACAGCTTGATAGAAGTGATTGAATCAAGCCCAGAAAAGATTATCAATTAGTATCTGGCACGTGTCTAATTCCCAACTCCATGGACAAGCAACGTGTCAGATTATGAAAGACAACTTCCTCCCTTAATAAAAAACTCCATTTTAGTCAATCAGTCACATCAGACCAATCGAGCAGACTTTGCAATAAAGACAAATCACTTAAACAGTGATTAGACATGCAGACATTTGAAGGAATTTATGTAGCTTAGCAGAGAAGGACACTATTTTAGAATCAGTCATTTAAGCAGGTGCATACTTCCCCAATCCTGGAAAACAAAGGCAAGCATTCAGAATGCATTCCTAGAATGCAGAGGTCAGACATTATAGAGAAATATACAGGACAAACCTAGTAAGAGGTGTTACTTTTGCTCATCTGTGGGTTTTTTTAGGGTTTTTCAACAACCAAAGAAGCTTACAGACACGGAATACAAAAGTGGTTAAGGAACAAGCTGCTTCCAGCCAAATGGGAAAATTTTTTGATATACGCTGGACAGCAAAGAATAGGAAAGGAGAAAAAAAGACAATCAGAAAGAAAAATGCTGTAAGACACTTAGAGCCATTCATAAGCACTTATGGGTAAGCTGTCAATTCATAAGCACTTACTGGTAAGCTGTCAACAATTACAGCAATTACACTTTCAGGCAAGAATGACACTATCTTACAGCTGCTGTAAGAATTCAGTACAAAGCTGTACTCTAACAGTACCAGGATGGAAAGGACTACAAATGAAACAAAGTGTGACCACAATAGCAGTTCAAAATTCTAGCTTCTACTGTGATTTTGAAGCGTCGGAGCTACACTAGAAACCAGATGAAGTCAGTTAAGAACATGATTTTCCTTGACATTTCTGCACAGACACAGCAGATACAGACACAGACACAGTCCACTGCAGCATATGGGCATTTCTACTGGCTGAACGCCAGTCATGAAGCAATATTAAAACATCTCTGCATGATGAAGACAGCCTAAACAAGAATTGGTTTGCAAATCAAAGTGGCAGAAAATCCTTGTAGAACATTTTAGTATCTACATTAGGAAGAATCTGAGGCTCATCCTTTTCCAACACAAAAGAAAACTCAACAGGAAGTGGATGGCAAAGATTCCTGTCGCCACATTTTGCCACCCCTAAAACTTCATCATTTAAAATAATTGCAAAAGTACTCCCAACATTTTCTGCAATACTTGATCAACTGAACGCACAGTACTAAAAGCCATGCTGAAGTCTGCTTAAGTTAGAAGAAAGAAATTCTTTTTGCCAGTCACACATAGGCTTAGAATCCAATGAGAACCACCCATTTAAACAATCAAGCGCACACGTTAAAATGTATTACAAACCTTACTGATGTCTGTTCCAAATCTGCATGCAACGTTAACATCTTTTTAAAGAAGCACATAAGACACTGACAGCTTAGCCAAGTTCTTCAGTGAGGATTGGCTTTCACCATCTGTCTATAATATGACTACCACAAGATCAAGTCAGACTGCTATTAAAAATGGTAAGAACACTCCATGCAAGCCATAAGCAATCAGCTTTGCACAAGCTGATCAAATTTAATCACACCACCTTGGAAAGGAAGACTGCGAGATACATGCTCTTTCACCTCATTTCCCCATCCCCTTACACAATCAGGAATCTTCCACAGCTTCTCCAGCCAACTGACTTTTGTGTACAAAAACAGAGAGGGGAAAAAAAGTGGCACTTTTAGAACTCATCCCTAAAAGAAAAAACAAAGTCAACTAAATCTTAACTTAAAAATTAAGTCAGATCTCCCAGAAGACTTAAAGAAGGCGACAGCTTTGTTGCAAATCTTCACCGTTTATAATTAGATGCTAAGCTGTCGCTTTCCGTTTCCAATGGATACTATACAGATACATGAACATTTAACCATGCTGTATCCTACTTCTAAGACAAAACAGTATTTTAGGTAAAATCCTGCCTGTGTAGTAAACTTAATTTGAAAGGTAAAAATCAGCAATACAAAGGTGTCATAAAGAAGAAAGAGAACAGAAAACACTACAAAAGAGCAGCCAAAAAGAATAATAGAGGAGGACCAGAGAAGAGCAACAAAACAGGAAGTTTTTTGTTTGGATTTGTTGGGGTTTTGTTTGTTGCTTTTCATTGGACAAATATTCATATCCTTCCTCCTGAATATGATGCATTGCTTTTTTCAGCCAAGTACTGGGCATATCTTAAGTATATATACTACATAGCTATGAGGGTGGTACAAAGTTTTTGTAGTCATACTGCTTAGTCCTCATGGCGTCAAAGATCAATTGTCTCCCACTTGCTAGTCACTTTTGCCAACTCTATACAAAGCCCAAAAAATGCCAAGAGAAAACCTACAATTTTTCTATGAACTAAAAGTCATTTTAATTCTCCAAGATATGCTACACATTAACTTTCTATTTAAAATAGTGAACACTTAATGTGAGAGATTGTTTTCAAATAAAAAAAATTGCAGACATATATTTGGACAAAATTGTGGAGTTAGGGCACCTAGGTTTTTCTAGAGACTGCAATACTTGGACATGTACTCAACAAGACCGTTATTTTTTTTCCTCTCTCCACAAAAAAGAAGGTTCCCTAACGAAAGATTGGTTTGGTTTTTTTTCCTGGCGACTTTTTTGCACACAGTTGCTGAGGAATTTATTGCTCTTACCAGTTTCCACACGGGAAAATGCATATTGACTGCTAGAGGAGGAACCCATGTTAAAATCCTCTGAACTCTGAGCTTCTTCACCAGCAGCTGGAGCTTCCTCCTGACTCTGAGTTTCTTCTGGTTTTGGAGCTTCAAGCGTAACAATGTCAGAATCATCGCTAATAGTTCCAATGCAGGACCCATCATCAGGAATTTTTTCTTTATTTCCCTAAGTAAGGAGACAATGTGAGAATTATTCAGCCACATAAAACATAAAGTAATTAAAACAAACAAACAAAACCCCAAGAACTTTTAGAACTTTAAGAAAGGAAAAAATTGCATCTTTATTTTAATGCCTTCAAAACATTTCTTGCCATTGACGGATGGGGTTTACAGAAGCTTCTGAATAATGTAATCTGTAATGTAATTTACCTCTGGAACTGTCTGAGTTTGCTCAAAACCAGATAGAGTATTATCTACTGCTGGGATCTCTTCATCATTGTTGCACTGAGCTATATGAATAAAAAGAGGAAAAAACCAAGCAAACAAACATGGGATTAAAACCAGTAACCACAAATTATGCCCACGCCCACATAATATTAAAATACAGTGTCACAATGTTATTTTTTAGGAGTACAAGCATTGATGGTTCCTTCCAAATTACTCTTATTTGATCTATGACATTACTAGGGAATACTTCTTTTATCAATAACACTTTGATAAAGTATCTTCCAGCAACACCAGTGTGCACTTTCTATAACACATCTAAAGCATGGACAAAATGAAAGACATTCTATTAATTTAACATATTTCAGGAAAAAATACTTTATAAAGTTGATGACTGAATATTTTCCATAACACTGGTGAAGCAAATACTCTGACAGAGGTCCACGAAGTATATAAAAATCTATTTAAAATACTAATTTTGTACCAATGCTACAACAAATACATACCTGTTTCATATTCAACAAATATTTACCTGCTCCTCTTTTAATATCTTACCTTGCAAATCAATTGCTTGCTCCTCTTCTTGCAAAGAAACATATTCTTCTGAAACAAATTCATGCTTATCATTTGCGCTTCCATTTTCTGAAGTCACTGTCTCTATGTCAGAACCCTGAAGGTGAAGAGTTTAAAAGGACATCACAGTTACTGCGGTTTCCAACAGTAAAGCAGGAAGAAAGAGTTACAAAGAAAACAATATTAGTAATAAAAACAGAACCTTTAAAACTGAAGACAACTTTGAGCAAAGAAAAGCAAGTGAAATACAAAGTAATTAACTAGAGTTAAACAAGTGTTAGTGTGTAATACTCATGACCGAGGTTAAAAAAAGTCAGAGGAGGACAAATCGAGGGAGAAAAAATGACAGCAATTTAGGCATTAATTAAAACTACACCAAGTATTCTAAATAACTCTTTATGATCTTTGTTAGACCAGTTTATTCAATGGTATTTAGAGAAACAGAGGAGGTTTTGAATATGGGATCTAATTCTTGCTCCCAGGTCCATCTATTGTATGCAAATACACACATCCTCCCAAAAATAAAACTTTCAAGCATACCAACATGAGTTCTAATAAATACTATTACCAGGAAAAACTACGTATAACTTTACTCTATCTCAATTCCTGACAGAAAATTTGAAAGGCTGTTTATACAGTACATCTCTGACATCGCAAAAACAAATCTTTAAACAAACTCTACATTGGATTTCTGTCTTTAATTCAGAAAGAAGCCTTAGTTATTAGTCAGCTGCCAGTCAGCAACAACACCAGAGCACAACAGGAACTGCAGATAAACAACGCCAGGAGACTGCAGGGTACTAAAGGCAAGCAATATGCTTGACAATTCCAAATATTTAATCTTCATATTGTAATTTTTGTTTAAAAGAACTGATGATGCACCAGTAAGGCTATCAGCAAACTACAAGCATGCAAAACATAACTGAAAAATACTAAGTGACTCTGATCCATAAATAACTTGAGCTGTTTTTGTAAACAGAGAGTTATTTTTGCAACAGCAGGTGTGAAATTACAGTAGCAGCAATACTTCCAGATCAGTTTCCCTGGATGTCTCATTTCAGGACTCAAGCAAACACGTATGCTTTTGTTTTTAAGAGGAGACTGTACTTCGGGGAGACTACATCCCTCAAAAAGAATTGCATAAGATACATTCTATAATCATGTCACAAAGTTGTGTTTCTTTTTAAAAGGTTTTAAAAATTAACTGCCTTGGTAAGCTGTTAAATACCTTGTATCTTTTTCTTTTTTAAACACTTTGTATCTTTTTTCTTTTTGACTACATTAGCATCACAAGTTTAATTTCAAGTGTTTTGCAGAAATTCACCTCTCATTTTTAAGTAACTTACTAAAATCTGAGTGAAATCTCAGGAAAGAAAATACAAAGTTATTTGGGGTTTTTGGCTTGGTTGGGTTTTATAGATAGGTATAATGATACAGATTCATTATGTGACAATTGTTCTCTGGTGCGATACAACCACTACTTTAGCTTCTTAAATTGTGAAGAAGAAAAAGAAAAACAAAATTTCAGTTTGCCCAAGATCCACAAGAAAAAAAAAATCAGGAGCACGGCTTAAAACAAGATTACAATTTTAGCCAAAACCCCAAGGAAACGGGCTAGCTGAGTACATGGTAAGCCATCCTTTTCTTAAAAACACACAGTCAGGTGTGACTGCATGAACTCTCTGACTGACTTCATCTGATGCTGGACCTGCATCACTCTTCCATTTCAGCAATAGCAAGAGGTCAAGAAAAGATATTATCACCTCCCTACCCTCCTACACAAAATTAGCAAGTCCTTTCTTAGGAGTAGTCCAACAATGCACAGCACTGCTTCTCCGTCCAAATCACACACTCAGTCCAGCATACATAGCTGCCAGTTCCCTGCAGTCACAGCCTGGGCAACAGCCACATCTTGCCCCTCTTAACTCACTGCAAAACAAATCCAGAAACAGATTCCACTGTGTCATCATCAATACAGGTCACAACAATACGTGAGAATATTTGTCTAACCCATAGTTCTACCCCTTTCCTAAATATCCAAATCAATTCACTGAAGTATACAGAAGTCCATGTCCCCCCTCCCTGGGTAACAGCTGTGTGAAGGGTACCTGGCCATCCCATACATTCTACTTTCTTCATGCTCAGATTCAAAGCTGTCCTGCCAGAAGAATGCTAATAATGGCAGATCTTAAACACCAGTGTTTCTCCATTTTTATTTCACTGAATCAGGGATGAATACCTGGGAACACAAAATCTCTGTGTCACAGAAATCTGTTCTGCTTTGGCTAGACAAATCCCAGCCACCCTATAATCTTGTGTTATGTTAACTTATTTAGACTGCATAATTCATTTGCAGTTACAGTGTAAAATAACCATCCCAAGAATGAAAATAAAGTCTGTACTTCACAGCTGAATAACTCAACTGCTGAACTCAACTTCTTAATCCTTTCACTTTTATCTGAACTCTGTGAGTCCAGCAGCCTGTACACTCTTGTAGCCCACTTGGCCTTGAGGAATGGAGTGCATGAGTTTTCTGGTTTTTTTTGGTGACAAGATTCCCAACTTGTCACCCAGCTCAAAACAAGGAAAAGAAGTTTTAACCACCTCTTAAATACCACCTTGCTGCCAACAGAAATGAAAGCACGGCCCAATATTTATAAACATCAAACTGTATCTCTTGCACTTGTGACACGGAACTATCAAAACACGAGTACAACCACAAGTTTGTAGTAGTTTGGTTCTGAGTTACCCATTTTCATCACAATCTGCAAAACAAGGGAGCGTGCAGTGAAGGATCACTATGCGTGATCTTTAGCCATTTTTTCCTACTTTCCTCCTCTGAACAAAACCTGTCAACTACTGTTCCTTGAAATTTCTTCTGGGGCAGGCAACAAGTAGATGTAAGCAATACCCAAGTGTCACTCCAGGAAAACTGTCCACCCATCTGTCCTGAGGATTCTGGCTCAGTAGCCTCCTCAGTTTACAAGACAATGCTAAATACTTAAGAACCAAACCAAACAAGCAAACCAACTCAACCATCCTACACTCACACATCAGCCAAGATCTGAAGAGATACAAAAATCCTCAGGACTAAAGGAGGAAGGGATACTGGATACCCACTCTACCAGGTAGGGCCTCGCAGCAGTTCTGAGCAACTCAGGCCCGCCTTGTCCACCGTGGGGAAGGGAAGATAAAACACTCACCTGATCTAGGTTAATGTGTCTACACCTGAGCAGGTAGCTGAAGGCACCGTTACAATCGCCATAGTCAGTGGAGTCATTTGATCAAACCTAAGTGCTGACCTTGACATAAGACTCCTGCTCTCCAGACTCCACTGACTGCATTGATTTCATCCATACAATGCAAACTTTGAAACCAACATCAGATCCAGACTATAGTCATGGACTATTCACTTGTCCCTTTCCTAATTTTCTATAAGGAAGACTATGTAAGGACAGAGGGCTGTTCCTGAACAGCTGCTGCTGCAACTAGGATCAGATACCTTAGTGGTGGAAAAAAACTTGGAGAAATCATGGAATCATTCCCTTCTGCACAAGATATTTTTCCTGCCCATTATTCCAAACTTTCTTTGTTTTGGTGAGGGCACAGATTTATAAGGAAAAGAAGAAATATATTAGCAACAACAGTTACACAGAATGTTAATGTTTTCAGGCAGGATGGAACACAGGAATGCAAAATTCTACCAACTCTTCAAAGTAAAGCCTTTGCAGAAAAAGAAATTCTCTTAAATATCAAAATTTATATCAACTATAGTAAAAGTATACATTTTTTAAAATAGTAGTTTTATGATTTACTTATAAATTTCACTTCTATATTCTCTGTTGGTATGCAAGATCCATATAAAACAAGAATTACTAAGCTGAAATAATATTTTACTGCATACAGATAGCCTTGAACTGACAGAACTTTACTAATGTGAAACCGGGTACCTCATGATTGATGACAGTCCAGCCGCAAGATGAATCACTGTCACTGGAATTTTCAGACATTTTCAAAGCACACTGCAAGTAAAAGTAGACTCTTTTAATACGCAAGACACACAATTTCACCACTCTATTCTACTGAAAAGAAAAATAAATAGAAGAATGGAAATCATGATGTTACAGAACAGTACACTAACATGCAAATTGTTAATCTGAAATCGAGAAAAAAAAGACGGAATAAAAGTTGAGAAAGAAAATACATTCTTTTGTACTTATTTCCTATTATCTTTTTTTATACTCGGAACAAATATAGCTTTGCTAGGTACATACCTATTTTAGCCAGTCAAAAAGCTCTTAGACTAGCTAGACATACACACACACACGACTAGCCAATAAATCAATAATCAAAGTTAAACAATGATGCTATAGACAAATTTTAAGATGATTCACGATTCAGTACATGAAATAATTTCTGCTTTGTTACATGCACAGAAACAACAGTTTATTCAAGAAAAACACTGTGGGTTTTTTGAGAAGACACAGATTAGGATCTTTTGGAACTAATTTTCTTCAACTACCGGGCAAAAACAATGTTTCCTGTTTCTTTCGCTCCTTTCAAGTACTCTCAAACACACTGATTCTGAGGAAAATTCAGAGAGTACCTAGCAACTACAAAAACTGAATGAAAATAAACCAAAGTATAAATTTTATTTGTTACAATACTACCAGATGACTGGTAGCCACTTTCAGAAGAGAACTGTCCAGCTGCAGCTGCCTATCTTTTCTCCTTTTTATCAGGAATTTACCAGGAATACAGAGTATTCATTATCATTGCGTATTCAGATAAATTTTACAAGTCCTTAACTAGCAAAAAGACTTTATAGAGAAGTTTAATATATTTCTTGTTCCTTGAAATAAAAATATAACAAGTTGATATATAAAATTTACTATGGATTCACCTTGGTGGAAAAAAATCGTCCCAAACCCGAACAATTTCCAATCAATTGCCTGTTATATTACCCATCAACATAATAAAACAGCCAAAGAAATCATGGCTCAATAAAGCTTTTATCATAGAATTTCAGACACCTGCTTTATTTCCCGCTTAGTTAATTCCAGTAAGAACACAGAGGAAAGCACTTATGCGTTTAAATTTATTAACTCTCTATTATCAATCCTGTCTTTACTCTCTGTTTCCTAACACAGAAAGTACACATAAAACTTTGAACGAGAACATCTAAATACACCAGCGTGGCTAGAAACTGGCACAACAAAATATAAAACTTCCAATTCCATTTAGCTTTCTCATAAAACACAGTAAACGTGTCTCATATCTCTGCATTATGGTAGTTACTGCATGCTTTTCTAAAATAAAACTTTTTCTCTTATCAACTTCAACTAATATATTTACAGTTCCTCTGTAAAAAGAAAGCAATGGTGACAATCCCAACAACAGTTTAAGCACGAATATTCACTAACTTAGATATCAAACTTAGAGAGAAACTGAATTTCTATTCTTTTATAAAGCCCTACTTTGAAGATGGTTGTCATTTTCCTGTAGATATTCTTCTTCCTTCATTACTGCTTTTCCTGGAATCTCAACCAGGGAATGTCAGGTTGGGAGGGGGTGGGAAGAAATCTATTTTGGTTGGAGTTGTTTGGGTTTTTTAAATCACACTGCATACGAGGATTGATTTCTTTTTTAATCGTGATTTATTTTTAAATCATACTTCTTCAATCATCAAAATAACAAACGCCCAAATGGCAAAGACTAAGTTCCAGAGTTTACACGTGACAACGGCATCTGCTTGCTGTCATTAATTATTCTGAATTTGACCAGGCATCCAGCAGCAGTAGCATTCCTTTCACGGGAAGGTAACTACCAGCACCAGAACTCATCACCTGTCAGAAATATCACTGGCTACATTGCAAAATCTGAAGTGAATTCCTAAAAGACAACTTCAGGGCACTGGTACAGTTTGATACAAGTGCATCTACAGATTTTGAAAGCCCAAATTGTAACAGCAGACTCTGTGCTGGACATTGCAACATCTCTCTTCCTCCAGCTAACTCAGCATTTCCCCCTGGGCCCCGGCTAACTCAACAGAAACGCCACCCTGCTCTCCCTCTCCAGCCGCACAACAGACTAACACGTAATTGAGCGCTGCATAAACCCAACTGTATGTTCTGTTCTGAACATACAGCCATGGCTTCGGGTTCCACATAAACATCTGTCTTCCCTTTCCAAACAAAAGTTTCAGGACCTATGTGGGTACCGACATCATCAAAATATATTAAAAAAACAAACAGAGAAACGAGCACACAAACAATAATCATTTTCTATTACTCGCTTGTCTTGATAAACGGCCTGGAGTTAAAAGTTATTTATTTTTTATTCAACCAGAATATTACACTAATAGTGCATATTTAGCTGCATTCAGGTGACAAACCACAAAAATAAAAAAGCTTTTAATATTAAGAAAAATAATGGAATTTAAAAAAGAATGATTACAAGAATGCTAAGGTTTATGGTTAAAACTGCTAAATTTAGCCAAATTGTGATTGATCGATAAACAGTTTGGCATCAGACTGAAGGGCATCTCTAGGTTCAATGTATTCCTACAGGTACATTCAGCAAACATACATGTGTAAAATAGTTATCAAAATTAAAGCATTTTATTATTTAGTTAGACCTCAAAGATCAAAAGACCTAAAAAGCTTTAATTAAAAAATTACCTAGGTACAGTGTTCCTAAACTTCAATCATCAGCTAAGCAGCTTATTTCTGTAAAAGATTAATAAAACACACATAATCGTAACTAAATCCAAGGTCAAACTCAATCCCTTAAGTACACTGAAACACAGAAGACTAATTTGAACCCAATGGTTAAACGGACCCACTCACAAAATCTCCTCCAGTTTGATTCTCCGCCAAATGACAAAGACCCACTAAGAACCAGTACGCTTTTCCAACCAGCCTAAAGGAGCTGGATATGTTAGCGTTGTCTTCCTGAATGCAACTTTTTTTTAAAAAATAGCTTTCAGCAAGAATTAAAAAGACATAAAGCCTTCAAACTTCCTAATGCATCAAGGTGACATTAATGGGTTCTAGTCCAATAACAGCAGGGATAACTGGAGGATACGCTAGAGTGTTACACATCTCCTGTATGCCAGGCCAAGCCAGAAGGGGGAAAAAAACCCAGCCAAAACCACATCCCGTTTTATACGCTCACTACATATCTTCAGTGCCACTACTGACATCACCTTTTTAATTTCTAGCTAGACAAAATAAATATCCATGATGTTCAGAGTTCGATTTGTATTTGCTCGATTATGTGTTTGGGGAAGGGAGGCAGGAATTCAAAAGTGTGAACTATTTTCCTACCCTTAGTGAAATGTAAAGCAGAAGCATAAGGTGTAAAAGCTTACAGCCATATGTATTGTTGATAACATAATACCAAGTTATCCCAGGTATGTATATAAAAATAAATCTGAGATACCACATCCTATTTATCCACTGTGAAGCAGAATAAATACCAGTCTCAAAAAGAAGAATCACTCCAGTCTAAACAAACCCTTAAGTTCTATCATCTAAAAAGAGGATTTCCTAGACTAAAAAAAATAACCTTCAATACGCATTGACAAAGATGAGCAACAGGCACCAACAGGACTATAAATGTGTTCTACAGAGTTTGCTGTGCTGTCATTCCAAGTAAAAACTCCCAGTTCTCTTCTACATTCGATTCTTTGTTGCACAACAGAAATAAAAACAGGTTCAGTGTTATTACACTTCAGGGTTCTCATGGAAGTTTATTATTTCTACTAAGTGGTAATTTCTTCCCCTAAGTAACATTCTTTCCCTAAGAATATATTTAGCAACCCAAATTGAATACAGAATATTTCCTTGTTACGAAGGAAAGAAAACGTGGCTTCTAAAAGCCAGACTCTCCCAAGGCTGGGCATTCCCTGCTCAGTCTCTACTCCTTGTCTCGCGCAGGTGTTCCTGGAGCGCACCTGAACCAGAGCGCGGCTCGGTGCCAGCGCAGTTAAAGCGCCAGGACGCTGTTTATGAAACAGAGCACCTTGCATCAGCCGGCGAGGCAGCGGCAGATAATGACAGAGAAGGAAGCTGGCAAACGCCAGCGCCCAGGGCCGGGGCCGGCACGGCGGTGACCACCGCCCGGAGCCCTCTCGCCCCCCTAGAGCAGCCCTGCCGCCCCGCGCGGCCCCGCTCACCCGCTCCCTGCACCAGGAGCGGCCTCCCCGGCCCCGGCGCCCTGGGCTCTGCCCCGCTCCGGGCGGCCCCTCCCCGCGGCGGCCGCCGTGCTCCCCGGAGCTCCCTGCGGCAGAGCCCGGGCAGGGCGGCCGACCCCCGCGGGCCGGTTC
>VZTE01005238.1:16607-29096 GCA_013397775.1 Eulacestoma nigropectus | reverse complement strand
GTAGCACTAAAAAAATACATGTGTTTTAGTAGTAGTTACTAGAAAAAACAAAAATAAAAACAAAAAAACCCCAAGTTTCAAGATTGAAGTACTTATTAGTTAAAAAAATAATAATCCTCGGAAAAATTTTCCAGATTATTCAGGTGCCATTTGAGATCATTCCTCTCCTTGCACAAATAACAGCTGCTAAAACATCAGGACAATACAGCCCTTCTTTTAAAATGTTTGGTTTGTTAGAACTTTTTTAAGGTATCCTGCTCATCACCACCCATTTTTTTTTTCCTTCCGACCAAATGAAGCACACCACAATGTAATAGAAAACCTATGTGTATACTTTGGTTTGTTTTTCTCTGCTCCAAGTTGTGGGTTTTTTCAAGTGTATATATTGCTACAATAGTGTTATCTTTAAAGAAACATACTAGCCAACGTATGGCCATTTGTCACAAACATGTGGAAGCCTGGTTTAGGTTTTATTTTATTGTCATTTTGTTTTAAATTTCTGGAAGTTCATTAATCACTAAGAAATTTTAATATTTCACCACAGCTTCATTATATCAATTTTGAATTTTAAAATTTTGAATTGCACCAATATGTATTTACAGATCTGCTTAAAACAGAACCATCACAGTAATAAATCACATTAATGTATAAGATGACAGCCTGAGGTCCTGGATTTTTATACCTTAGAGGAATCTTCGATAGCTTTGTGTAAATTTCTCAGTTTAAGGTGGCAAGCAGCACGGTTCAGGTACAGCAGGGGAAGTTTACTGTTCAGCCTCACCGCAAGGTTATACGCGTTTACAGCCCCAAGGTAGTTTCCCATTGCAAACATTTTGCTAAGTATTAAACAAGAAGTGAAACATGCACTTTAAAGAAGGGGATAAATACAATATCAACGCCTACTTATTCTTAACCCATTTTCAAAAAATTGAAGTCTTAGCATCTTTTCCCTTGAAATGCCCCTTTATAGCCTCTTCCGTGAACAACGTAGCTGAAGTTCAGTGCACCTTGATGCTGACAATATAGCTGAGATACACAACAAAAATAGTCACTGCTTAAAAGCAATGAAGAACTGGAAGAGTGGACACATTTATGTAGACACAGGACTAATTTTGAAAGCTTTGTATATCTGATTATGATTGCCTAACCAAACCTTTCCGTATAACGCAGGTATGTAAATAAACCAATATTTGTATCAAATTCCTAAAGTTTGTTTTAGACAGATGTTTAACCTCTCACTAAAACAGTACAAATGAAATTAAATCCACTTAGGTATAATAGTGCATTGCCTCAACTGTCTTCAAAGAAGAATACGCATCATGTGTTTACAACAATTTTGTTCATCGTGAGCTTCAACAATTGCATCTCATGATTTATCAGATTCTAACCCCATAAGCTGTCGATAAAATCTCCAGTACGACTACCACGACTACTCTAGACATTCACCATCTGTGTCTAGGATAAACAGAATATACCAAAACTAAACAGCAGACAAACACCATGTAACTAATTAATTTTTAATACATCCTCAAGTGGAATGTAACTTACTTCCCTTTGTCCTTTAACCAATCTGGATTCTTCTCCTCTTCTTTTAAATCTTCCAGCTCAGATAAATCAGAATTTATTCTTCTTTGAGCTTCTGCTTGTTTATGTAGCCACTGTAAATACAAAACATGCAAGTATTATTTCTGAAGCAAAAATTCACATCCAAAAAAGGATTTTATTTTCATGTCTTCACTCATGCTTATCAGAAGAATTCTACTGACCACATATTTTGGACAGAGGAAAATATTTAATAGTATCCAATAAGAAAAACTTCAAAGCTTCCCCCAATATTTTATTACCAAGAGAAGTCAGGTTACCACATCCCTAATACATTTTTGTTTACTTATCTGTTTTGATCTTTCAAAATTACTTTGTGTTCATTGAATCAAGCTCAAAAGAGCTAACTGTGAGCTTCTCTTCAGACAGAACTTAAAGAATCTTAAATATAAGAGTAAAGATATTTCAAATTTTGTACTTCAAGGAATTAATTGAATATTGCTGCCTTTTCTCCCCCTCCCAAAAAAGGAACAAGTTATTTATTAATCTGCACAACCACATGGTGAAAATAATTTTGATATAAAATTGTTTCTTTGTATCTTATTTTAAATAAAACAGTCTTCCTTGGAAGGTAAGGATATTGCACAGGTAACATTCCTTGGCACAGACACTATTTTTTTTCAACTTACTGAATACACAATAAATAATTCCCCACCTTACCTCCTCCTCTTCTGCAACACGAGATTCTCGCAGAGCTGTGGGAAAAACTCGTGGTGTAAAGTTGACTTGAATTGTAGCCGCAGCTCGGGGAGCTGGTAACTGTTCTTCCTTTAAATTCTGCGAAAATATACTACAGGAACCATGACCTGTGAAGAGAGTTAGAGCATTGGAAATGAAAAATGAAGCAAAAGATTTTTCTGGTTTTCTACCAAAGTCCAAAGTACATCTGATTTAGAAATGTGTCGTAGTAGAATTAAACCTTTTATAAGCTCAGAAAGGTTTAGACTTGTTCTTTTGAAGGGAAGGTTCAAACAGTGCTCCTTCTTAACGCAGCCAGTAAATAAATTGAATTATACAGCATCTGTCACAAATTAAGTTAAGCTCCTCTTACACCTCTCTCTTTGTTGCTTGTATGATGCTGTGACGGGGCAACGACGAGAGCTAAAACTAGCCTATCAAAGCAAACAAACCAAAAATTAAATGTCTTCTGTTGATTTAGTTGCCTGAACTGCCAGGGAGCCAAGATACAGGACAGAGAGAGCAAAAGGAGATTGAATATTTCTATGAAATCCAGCAGTTAGGTAACCGGGTAACAGGAACCCCACTCCCAGAAAGTCTGCGTTACACTGTCAGAAAGGCTCTCTGATTTACTTTTCTAAAGCTTAGAACAAAACCCACCCTTGTATTTCCAAAGACTTAAACAAGAGCTAAGAACTCAGGTGCTTTAGCTCAATAAATTGCCTGAAAATAACAATTTTAAAATAACTGCGGACTTAAAGAACCGGTGCTGTATGGTGGAGACAAAGATAAATGATGCATTAGAAACATCTAGGAATAAAGTTATACCTACACTCTAAAGAATTATAAAGTACGGTTCAATTATACAACCTTTTGTGGATTTGAGTCTGATCTTAGAAGTTCCTTCATTGGGAATCCTAGTTTTGTTCATTTTTTCATTTTTTCTCTCTTTTAATGGCTCTACTTCTTGATTTAATTCCCCTTTTTTTTGTATGCTCTTGTATTTATCAGCATCTTTTTGCTGGTTTTTCCAGAACTCCAACTCTTTAGCGACCTTCTGCCGCTCCTTTTCTTTCAGATCTTCAATTCTTTTTCTTTCTGCCTCCTCCAGCTATTTGAACAAAAAACCCCTATGAGATACATAACATCTGATAATACTAACACGACTAAGTTACCATTATTTTCCCAGTTTCATATGCCAAGCATAGTGTAACCGATAATGCGACCATACAAGCAGAGTTAATCAAGATGCTTAAAAATGACTGTGAGAGTAGAGATTTCTGATGAGCTTTTAGAAATCTCATTTTTAAACTATTTTAGTAACAGCTCTAAGGTGCAATCCAGGAAATAAGTTTCACTTTTAAACAGTGAAAATCCTAGCCCTGTTCCAATGTGCATCTCTGGAGTATACAGAAATGCAAAATATATGTGATCATTTTAATACACCATTTCTTATTTCTCCTCTTCTCTTCGAGATTATTACATATGCAGAATAGGTACAACGTTGCTGCTAAGACAGTTGCTAACTGTAGTTCATGTTCCTCCATACTGCATATACAATCTTAAAATTTTATTGGATGCTTCAAAAAAATCCTTTGAACACAAGTGAAGTGACCAGATTTTTTACATACATAAAAATTTTAAGAACATATCTTAAAATATACATAAAAAGCAGAATAACAGAGATACAAACACACGAAACACAAAAAACAGCAAGTCTGATATAAAATACAACAACAAATAAATAAGATCTTTTAAAATTGGTATTTTTCACGGTGCTAAAGGTCTAAACACCTGCAAAGGCCACAAAAGACCTTTATTTGGTAATAAGTACGTTTTAAGTGCAAAGAAATAACAAGGGTCACCACCACTACATTAAAAATTGGTACTTTTCATATTTTTTAAGGTACATTTAACAAAGCATCTGCCAGATTAGTCAGTAGTTGTTTACACGTATGTCTCGTACAGCTCCTTCTAAACCTACCTTCATTGTGGCCTCCAAAGCGTATTTTTTGTGTTCCTGTTTTGTAATTTTTTTTGCTTCTGTCTCCTCTTTTGCCTTTTCTTGGGCTTTTAGAACAGCATTCTCTCTCAGATACTGTAGTTTTTCCTTGCCAGCTTAAAAAAATAAACTGTTTTAGTCATTTAGGCCTGGAGCTCTATTGGTATGTATCATGTTAACGAAAACACGATTCCTTCTGCTGCTGTGGCAAAATGCAACACGATTACAATTCCACAAACCGGTGTCTACCAAGCCCATGTCTGAAAGAGAAAAACTAAGATTTGCTTACACACAAAATGTAAGTTTAACAAGAAATACCGTTTTATTTCACATGCGCTAGAACCAGTAGGTGTTCTTCGTTCTCACATACTTTGTATTTTGAAGAATAAACAACAAGGTTGAATCGAGCAGATATCTACCAGCAGAAGTTTCACAGTACGGGTTCCTTACACGCAGGCTAATTTTTAGAGTAGAGAACTTACCGTTAGCTAGAGTTAGGGAATCCCACATGGCCGGTTCTCTTTTATACAAGGTGAAGAAAATGTTTCCATTTCCAATCTTTGCTGTGCTATTTGTGTCATCAATAGGAGCATACAAAATGGCTTCAAATAAAAAGGGAGGGATGCTTACCTATAAAAATATAATTTGTACTAATATTTACTATTTTAAATTAAGTCTCACATATTCAAAACACTCAGCACAAGCATACAGTAAAACTCAAGAAACATACTATTGACGGAACTAATTCGCTTTGTATCCACTATGGAGGTTTGTGGAGGCCCAGAAAAGGTGCTTCCTGCCCATTAAGGGCGGGTCGTCACGAAGTTATATATTTTATTAATGAGATTGAAAAAGTTGGTTCTTCAGCACTGCAACAGAAGCCGTGGATTTCAAATTTAGAGTTATTATTCACGGTATAAGCAAAGGTATAAATTCAGTCCATTTATGAGAATAAAGGCAGCTGGCACCTGTTGAGTAGCAAGAGCATTAGTAGGGAATGAGCTGTGGTAAAGCCATTATCTGCCGCAGGACGGGCGTTTAACAGCCTGCAGCACGCAGAGGGAGATTATAAAAGACAGAGGGTTTTGAACTCGAAGAGTCGCCATGGTGTACGGCGCGCGTGCTTTTGAGCAGGATTACGCGTAACCCCGCGGCCGCGGCCCTGCGCGGCAGGAGGCCCGTGAGGCGAGCAGGGCGCAGCCGCCCACCTTCAGGTACTGCTCGCTGCAGAAGATGTTGGCGGGGGTGGCCCGGGCGCCGCGCAAGTGCAGCGAGAGGTACACGGCGGTGAGGGTCTGGCGCCAGCTGTGCTCACGCAGCCACACCGGCATCGCTGCGGCCGGAGGAGCTCTCCGGGGTCGCTGCCCGGCCTCAGCCGCCGCGGCCCCGCGGCGCACGCCGGGAGCTGTAGTCCCGAGGGGCCTGAGGGCCGCGGGCACGGCTCTGGCTGCCAGCACACACACCTCAGCACAGCAGGAAAGAATGCAGCTCGTATCATCCACGTACATTTCTATAAAGAGACAAAGTGCTGGTAGTGTAGGATTCTGGCAAAAAAAAACTATCAAAAGCTGAGGATGGACTTCATTGATACACAGAACCACAGAATGGGTCAGGTTGGAAGGAACCACAGCAGGTCCATCTGGTCCAGCCTCCCTGTTCAAGTAGGGTAATCCCAGAGTACAGGGCATATAGGATTGTGTCCAGATGGTTCTGGAATATCTCCAGTGGAGGAAAAACTCCACACCCTCTCTGGGCAGCCTGTACCCACACAGAAGTTCTTCCTCAGTCCAGGTGGAACTTCCAGAGCATCGGTTTCTGCCTGTTGCCTCTTGTTCTATTGCTCAGAACCACTGAGAAAAGAGCCTGGCTCCATTCTCTGGTACCTCCCTTCAGACATTTATACACATTGATGAGGTCCTCTCTCAGTCACCTCTTCTTGAGGCTAAACAGGCCCAACTCCCTCAGCCTGTCCTTGTAAGAGAGATTCTCCAGACCCTTGATCAACCCGGTAGCTCTCTGCTGGACCTGCTCCAGGAGCTCCATGTCTCCTGTACTGAGGGGCCCGGAACTGCACACAATACTCTTAAGTGTGTCCTCACCACAGCTCAGCAGAGGGGCAGGATCACCTTCCTCAACCTACTCTGGCAATGCTGGCACTGAAACTTCCGCATGTCCCCTAAAAATAACTGGGTCATACTGGCAGCCCCATGCTATTGCTAAGCGATATTGTCTGTTGTACCGTCTCTGCCAAAAAACTCGGGAGGCAATTTGCACGTTACCACTCCACGTTTCTCAAACAAACTGTTTAACACTGTATCTGCCAAAATGAAGTCTAGAGTATTGAAAGCAACTGCTTCTGGAGAACATGGCCTGAAAGATGAGCCAAACGCAGCTGGATAAAAATTCAGGTATGTTTAAGTCCCTCAAAAAGTCTAGTTTTCCCTCTTTCTTTCAAAATATGACCAAGAATAATGGAGTTTAACATGGCACACATTAGCTAGGATTTCTGATGTGTATCACTGAGGATTTAATTTTTATGTTCTATTACCTATAACACACAGCAATATTCAAATAGTAGAGGCTACTTTTAAGTACTGTATATATATAAAACTAGGTATCACAGAGATTTAAAACCTTTTCAGAGCAAGAAATCCACCATAACTCGTATGATTTCTGGGTTATTCTTCACCCTCACTCACTCACATCCAGATCATCTGGAAGAATCCTTGCACAGACTGGAATATGAGAACTGAATTAAATTCCTCTTTCCAAGAACATTCAAAGTACATAGCAGCAACGGCTAGAATGATTACAATGGGATAGTAACTCAAAATCTCTTACCACCCCAGAATGCAGTTGTAGTGATCCAGAATGCATCCTTCAGTTATGGAGAGTTCATTCAAGAACAGTAAATCAGAGGTTTTGAGTGCAGGTCTTCTGCCTTGGTCACCGAGGTGTCATTTTTAGTTTAATCACAGAGAATATACTGAAATGAAGCTGCTTAGTATTTATTCCCGCTAGAAGGACTATACCTTGCACATGCGCTTTACAAAACAGGACACAGTTATGGTTACCAGTATTCGGTCTTCTCCAATTACACAAAAGAGCTCCAATACATCAACCAAAAAGTCTATTTACTTAAAAGCCAGATCTGCAATGCAAAGCTTGTAGGAGACAGTAAATATCACTAACACATTTTTATGTCAAAGTAGCAGATTTAGCTGCTAGAGGACACAAAAGAGACTCAGCAAGGTCTTGGATCAACCTTAAAAGTTTTGAATTGATGTGTAGGTGCAGAAGAAACACCACCCCTGTCCCACACAATCCAAACCACAGCCTTACCCGGACAAGCTGCACTCTTGCTGTGACACACTTGCAAAATAAACAAGAGACACCCATGCACAATGGTTCTTCTGCTGGCACAAACTTTATCAGTCAAAAGTTTGCAGTGCAAAGTTTGCGGTGCAAGAAGATAAATTTTTCCATTGAAAATCTGATTCCTAAATTCCCATCTCCTGTGCTATGAAGGATGCAGATTTATGTTCCAGATAATCCTTAATAACACTAATATTCAGGACCTTCCAGCTGCCTATATACACATATATCTCTTCTGGGGTTATTTCACTTCTAATGCCTTCAGAAGTTTGACTGTATGGGAGGAAAAAAATCCTTTAAATAGTTTACATTTTCTTATCTTTAATTATTAACCTTTTTTCCTCCCATCCTTTCCAAATTCTCTCTCATTTCTCTCACCCCTCCGTATCTCTCACAAAAAGCAGAAACATTTTATGAGACTGTTTATTCCAACAAACTGTTTCGCGTATGCGGCTTGGGACCACCGATATCAGTTACTTTTAAAAAGTATTGGTACGGCAGTGATGTGGTATGCGGTAGTTTGTTCTGGCATTTTAACTAACGGGAAGAGATCAATAATAATTTTATAAATTGGAATAAATAACTCTTTGTATAGCCATTTCCCAAGTACAGAAAGTTATTAAAAAAACATCTATTCAGGAAAAATGGTGCTCGAGGCTTCTCTCCCATCCTTTAAGGAAGGAAATGGGGCTGAAGGCACAAGACCTCTTCCCATCTGCTTTGGAGTTACTGCAGAGTAACACCTTTACAGAACAGCGGAGCTCTCCAAGATAGGCAGGAGCTGTATTTTCTGATCCATATGACCTCATGCCGATTCTTGCAGGATTACACCTAATCCAAACGCATTCTCACAGACGGAACATCAGAAGAGTCCATCTAGGCATTACATCATCTTCATAAAGTCAACAGGCAACTTCCCCACAAAAATTATCTTTATTTTAAAAGAAACTGAAACCAGACAACAGAAAGCAACAAACTTACATACAGTGCTGGACGAAGTCTACCGTATACATTTTTCAAGAACACTTGAATCAGATTCTGATATATGTTCTTCTAAAAGGTAAAAATATCACGTCATTATTAACAAAAAAAAAACCAAACCCTTAAATGTCAACAATCTTAATCAGCTTGTATTTTGCATTGTTTGGACGGCAGTAGATTGGTAACTTGCCTTTTTCTACTCACTTTTAACTCTAAAAGGAGAACATGGACAAAAAATTCCAAGTTAGAAGGCCCACAGTGCCTGCTCTAAAGGCCACAAACACAAACTCGGAGGAAAGACCACGTTTTAAATAAAAATCCCTAACAACTTAGTATTATTTTGTATTTCAGAAAAAAAAAATCCTATCAAGAAAAAAAAAAAAGAAAGAAAGAAGTATATTAGGGGCTTGCCCTCCTTAAGTTACGCGGAAGTCCAGATTTAGACCATTCTGTAGAGGAAAAGATGAGTGTCTAGGAACAGACGGGACCTCTCTCATAACTCCAATCCCAACTTGTCTCCAGCACAGCAATTCCTGAAATATAGCGCACAAATTTCCAAGTAAAAAAGTGGGGTTGTATCAAAAAATTATTTTGAGATTGTTTGAACATGAAAAGGAAAATTAATCATGTATGGTAAACAACACAGAAATAGGTATTCTCTATGGTGCTGGGATAAGCCATTTCTAAACCAGGAGACAAAGGGTGACACTGAAAACTTTAAGCTAGAGGCAGCACCTCTAAGGGCCTGAACACCACTCAGAACTAATTACCTCAGAACTGACGACACACAGCACTAGGCCACTAAAGAGAGTTTTCTTTTCTTCTATATAAAGCATAAGTTATCACCTCCATATAAAGAAGTGAATGTGCATAACTCAAGATGTAGTGTAGGGTAGTTATATTGCCTTAAAGAGTTCTGCTAAGTACACTTAGTTTCCAATTGTAGGGAAGAGTTTATTCTAATATAGAAAGCTTCTGACAAAACTTAGCAACTGCAGAATAACTTTAGAATACATCCAGTTCTACATCCTCCTGCACATATCTAATCACATCCAATAGACAAAAAAATTATACGCCTTCTAAACAACAAAAAAATTTTAGATGTTTTGTAAAACAAGTAAAGAGTGTTAGAATAGAATTTTCACACCCAAGAGCTGATTACCAAATGTTCACCCATTTATGAGTGGACAATATTAAGAAATTCATATTAAGTAAGGGCAACGAGATGATAATGCATATCAGTGCTGTGTGTTCTGAAAGGTACTCAGTTTTAATTATTACGAATTGCTACCATCTATCATACCTCATTCTATGCAAGATACCACACCAGCTACCAATCCATAAACAATAATGTTTCACATACTTCATAGAGTAGCTTAAAACACATCATGGTATGAAATAATTTGTATTACATAGTAATTTAATCCCCGGCCACAGGGTTAATGTTGGACAAAGTCTGGAAACTTTTCCAATTTGAATTACATACATTAACTTTGTCACACATCACAGCACTAATGCATGTATTACATCAGACATGCTCTAATTTAAAATCAAAACAAAGAAGTTGTTGCAAAAATACATGTCACCAATGTGGAACACATTCAAGATTGTATAAAAAGTACTGAACTGATATCCCAAAACAGGTATATTTAAGCAGTACATAAGGAAAGATTAGTTTTAATATGAAACAGTCATTTAAGTCACATACAACATGGTAAGAAGCATGACTTCCTTTTTTAAAAATGTTACACCAATACTTTTACTGACAGGCAGTGTTTATTTATAAAATGAAAGGGATATATTTAATGCAGATGTGTTACTGTATTAAGCTGGAATAAAGACAAATGTTAAAAAGGTGCTACATTTTAACACTGCTGATTTTGTAAAAATCTCAAACCATAAAAGCACTTCACTTGCAAATATCACAGGCCCCAAACTGCAAACACTTTAAAACATTCTTGACTGTGTGCGTGCAGTTTCACTGACTTCATTAATTCTCACATGCTTGAAATTAAGCCTGAAAAATGTGATTACAAAACTGGTTCTTAGATTAAAAACTTCAGACATGTCACAAAATATAATCTTCTTCGAGCGGCCCCCAAAACTATATTTGTGTTTTAAGTAGAGCAAACTTCATTACTTTGCTCTAGCTTCTTTCATCTGAAGATCTCAAATAACAACTAGGCCTCTAAACAACCTTCGGAAGTAAGCATCGGTCCCGTCTTCTGAAAGAAGAGACAGGCACAAACAGCTAACCTGCTTGTTTCACATTGTAGAAGGAATGACTAAACCAGCAAGAAACAGGATTTTTGCTACCTGCCCTCTAGTCTGTATACAGCAGTGTCACTTACGTGTTTTCTCATTCAAAATAGGTCTCTAGCAAAAAAGTATTAAGGACAGTATAATCCAATTTATACCTATTTATTTCAGCCTAGAGGGAAAAAAAAATTGGGAGCAATATAAGGCTGCATTTCTGTTCATGACCAGAAACTACTTAAGAAGGACACAGGCATTTCCCATAAAAATGTTAAGGTTTGCAAGATTTACAAAATCTTCGCAATATTTTTGGTGTGCAGCACCAGTACAGTCTAAATCACCAGTAACGAAAGAAGCGCGTGAGAGTTCAATACAAATTGTTTCAGAGAATTACAAAAAACCTCACCTATTCTAGTCAGCCCTCCCGCCCTCCCTCCCACCCATCATTCTAGAACTAACTTCTAATGCTAAGCAGCTGACATTTTCCTAGTACCTTACTAATTAAACATGACTGCCGTTTTTCCTGTGCATACTCGAACTACTACTAGTCAATACATGCAGAGAAAACCAAAATATAACTGCTCTCTAGATAAAAAGTTCAAGTACGCCAAGAGCATATCGGTAGGGCAAGCCTATTGGCTGGATGACTGCCGGAGATCCTTGTCAGTCATATCTCTACGATCAGTGTGGTAACAAGTGTGGGGTGGGTTGTGAATTTGTTTTTATTTGATATAATTAACGTTTGCTAATGCCTTGAGCTTACAGGTTAATAAATGCAGAAGATTTACCGGGTTACAAACCCAATATAGTACCAGTTTAGAAAAACCTGAAATAAATTGTTAGAATAAGTTTCAAAAAAACACAATTCAAGGCCTCATAAAATGATATTCCAGTTGATTTTAAGTTTTTAAGAACACTATAGTTAAATACTAATATCCTGACAGCTAATCTAGAAAATAGTTGCCTAACTTCACGTTGGGTTGAGGAAGTGATAAAGACATACACGGCTATTTTAAATACAATGTCTGTTCCAAAACGTTAAAACGTTAATTGGACTTCTGAGAACAAATGCCCCCAAAATCTTCTCACAAGAGGCATGGGGTGTGGGAGTGGGAAAGGTAACCATATCATCATTGGAGCTTTTGTTGAATCTTCACCGAGCACGATTTTTATTTCGTTTACATTTCTGTGAACCAGCTCCATTATGTTCACAGTGCAAATTGTTGCAGAGATTAAACTGATTCCCAGAGGAACAAATCTATCTAAACAAGGTTTGGTTTAATTGCTGCTTCAGGTACCAAAAGCAAATTCAAACAGTCTGTCAGTCATTAGGAAAACGACTGAAGAATAAATCTCTCTAACAGAAGTTGTTGCTTGTTTGGTTTTTTTGTTGTTGGTTTTAAAATCACACCTCTAACAAAACAAGATTAAGTCTAGGTAATGTAATAAATTAAAGCAACTAGTGATGAAAACAGAAGCTCTGGATCTATCTTACACTTTACATCTCCACATCGGAAAATTCTCAAGATACGAAATATGTCCCTTACACTTTGGAAATCATTTTCTTTTTCCTGATGAGAGGCAAGACAAAAAAA
>VZTE01005229.1:5260-22925 GCA_013397775.1 Eulacestoma nigropectus | reverse complement strand
GCCGAACCGACCGAGCGGCCCCGAGTTCAGCCGAACCGACCCGAACTCAGCGAGCGACGCCGAGCTCCGCCGAGCTCCGCCGAACCGACCGAGCGGCCCCGGGTTCAGCCGAACTTAGCCGAGCTCCGCCGAACGGACCGAGAGGCGCCGAGTTCAGCCGAGCTCCGCCGAAGCGAGCCGAGCGGCGCCGAGCTCAGCCGAGCTCCGCCGAAGCGACCCGAGCGGCGCCGAGCTCAGCCGGACCGAGCCGAACTCAGCGAGCGGCCCCGAGCTCCGCCGAACCGCGCCCGGTACACCCGATAGGACTCCCCTTCCCCCTCAAGATGGGACCTTTCTTCCAGCCCTTAACTCAGTTCTTGAGCTGGATTTTTAAAGAGGAAACAGGAAACTTTGCTATGACTTGCTCTGTACCAAGGGTGAAAGGAACGGTCACAGCTGATGCTGGGAAAGAGAACAGGGATAAGAGCTTCCTGCGACTGTGAATGGGTGTCACTGAGGGCAAGAACAAGAAGGATGTGAGATATCTGGGAGACACTGCCTGGTTCTGGGGTTGGGAAAAGACAAGACGCAGCTCTAAGCGCTGGTGGGGAACTGAGCAAGGACACGGGACAGACCTAAAAAAGGAGCAGATACGCCCAGGGCAGGAGGAAAGTTCTGGTGTACAAACAGTAACAACTGAAAGAGGTGTGGTTCTGCCAGAAAAACAAGCTAGTGATGGGGTGGACGGGATGATATGAGATCAGCAGGTTCCTGTCTCCTCCTCCCTGAGCCATCTTCCCAGTTGCTTCCCAAGCTTCACCCTTAAAGAGTAAATAGCTGATGAGTCCTGCCCTAGAAGCAGTAAGTTCCATGTAACAGGGCTGAAGACAAGATCTCAACTACTGCTGTATTCTTAGGTCTTCAAAGGTGGGGAGGAAAATTACAGTGGGAAGAAAAATGTAACCCAAAAGTGAGAACGAAAATGGAAAATTTTTGAAAAGCCTTATTAATGTCCTGGAGCCATGGCTTCAGAGGAGAGAAAGAAGACATTTTGGACTAAAAGCCAGTGTTTCAGTGGCTGACAAACGTAACAACAAAAATCCAAAAAGCAGGATAAACTAAATGGGATGAAAAGGAAAAGAATTATTTTTAATTCTTGGGAGAAAGGAAAATAGAAACTTTATAACCTGAAATTTATATTAATTGATAATGAAAGCTTAAAATATCTGTGCCTAAGAAGACTAACTCAACAGGGATTTTGCATAATGGTAATTCAAAAAAGCAGAAACAAACCCCAAAAGTCTCAGCAACAGGCCCAGCACAGGTAGGCAGGTTTGGCATTTTCTTTGCTATGCTGCAGGTGTATTGGAGACATCTCTCCTCTTTGTTTGACAGAAGCAAGAAAAAAAAACTCTTACCAAAACAGGATATTTTCTGTCCAGTCTATCAAGTACCTAAATACCACCAGCTAAGTATCCATATTTTAAAATCAGCTGAAGAACTTCCATCCCAGGGACCTGGGGACTGTCTGAGGAGAACTCTGGCCAGCTCTGTTAATTGTTAACCACCCCTGGAACAGCAGGGAGGTTGGAGGAGGCTGGAAGAGTTCCAGTGTCCCCGTACCCAAAGAGACCGACCTGGTCAAGCCAGGTGACTCCTAGGCAGTGCTGTGACTGATGTCATTTTTTGAGGGAAGTGTGATTTGAAGGATAAAAGCAGCTGCACATCTGTGATTTACTATGAAGGTGGTCATGCACCACATCCAAATACTGAATGGGCTTTCTTACTGCAAGAGATCTGTCTGGAGCCAGCAGGGAGACCAGGGGCCCTGGATTGAGCTTCTCCGAGAACAGGAGATGTGGATGAGGGATGAGACATGCAGATCTTCCAACTCTCTGGGCATCCAGCTTGGGTTTTTTCCAACATTACACTGTCAGGTAGGAAGGTGATAGCCAGAAGATTTGTGTTGTGCACAGCCTCCAGTGAAATGCATGGGACACCTGGAAGGAGCTCGCCCTGTCCTCCTTCCACTGTGTGAAGTTCCAGCCTTGGCAGGAACTGTCTCCAGCCACAAACCCTTACTTTTCTGTATCATTTTGGATGTTAGGACACATAATTGAAGCAAATGTTAATGCTCTGGATCCCAGCAGTGTGATCATCAGCTGCCTTGGCAGGCTAATGGGTTTGAAATCATTGGTCCCATGCTCCAGACCTTTTGTCTTACTTCTGTGGGATAGTGCAGTGCTGACAAAAGGGACTGGGACATGGATTCCTCACTGCAGGGCTTGTACAGGCATCGGCCTTCCCCCCTCTCCCAAACTCACCCATCAAACTTGGCACCAAATTATTCGGTATTGCAGAGAAGTGTGTGGTGCAATCAGATCATGGATTCAGGTCCAGGACCTCTCAGTGTCTAAGGATTAAACTGTGGCATAAGTAAACAGAGTTGTCACATAGGCCTTTTGGAAGACGCTTCGACAGTGACTTGTTTCTGTGCAGATGTGCAAGTAAGAACAAGGGACTCTGCTGTGGAGCGTGGTGTGCCCTTGCCAAGAGAGGAAACCCTTGGTGTTACACAGTGGGGGAAGAGATGAGTGTCATACGCAGCCAAAATTGCATCAACAGAGGTGGGGGGTTCTGCCAGGGCAGGGACGATTCTGCCCCTCTCCCCTGCTCAGGTGAGACCTCACCTGCAGAGCTGCCTCCCGCCTTGGGGTCCAGCACAAGAAAGGTGTGGAGCTGTTGGAACAAGCCCAGAGGAGGCCCCAGAGCTGCTCCAGGGCTGGAGCCAGGCTGGGAGAGCTGGGGGTGTTCACCTGGAGAAGGGAAGGCTCCAGGGAGAGCTCAGAGCCCCTTGCAGGGCCTAAAGGGGCTCCAGGAGAGCTGGAGAGGGACTGGGGACAAGGGATGGAGGGACAGGACACAGGGAATGGCTTCTCACTGCCAGAGGGCAGGGCTGGATGGGATATTGGGAAGGAATTGTTCCCTGGGAGGGTGCTGAGGCCCTGGCACAGGGTGCCCAGAGAAGCTGCCTCCTCTCACCAGGACCTGGGCGAGCTGGGAGAGAACACGGGGCACTGCAAGTCCCTGGGCTTGACAGAGATGGATGAGCACAGAAGAGGTGAAGGTAAAAGTTCTCCAGCCTTGACCAGTGACGTGAGCGTGCATTTGTTGGGTGAATGTATCAGAATTATCGTAAGAAAAGAGACATGAGGAGTCCGTACAGATACTGGATGATTGTCATGCCAAGGATAGTGGGTGGGTGACACAACAGAGATGATGACAGGGCAGGGGGGTGCAAGTTTACACTTGTGGCTTCTTTCACACACTTCACTGGGTTTCACTGCTGGAATTGGGAGAAGTGGAATTGAAGTGGGGGCTTAAAAAACAAACAGAACTCAATCAAAAAGGACAAGTTTCGTGTGTGACTGGGTTTAATAGTTTCTTCAGTCCTAAAATTGTTTTCTTACAGTATGTTTCAAGCCTAGGAAAATGATAAAATAGGATCGTTTCAAAGCTTAAACAAATCTCATCAAATACTGTTTTTCATTAATGATTTCTGGGCACTCCAGAAAACATTTCTAGACTTGCCTTGTTTGCAATGGCTCCTTTGATGGCCAGAATTGAATACATCAGGGATAAATATGTGTATTTTTAAGCCCAGTATTTTGCTCAGTAACATGATGAAAATGTGAAAAAACTTTAAAAATCAATACTTTGTTTAAGTCTTCCAAACACTCTGAAATTTTCATGTATACAGACTTCTCCTGCCAGTTTTTTTAGGAACAGTAAACTTGTGGGAACATGCCTTTGTTACCCTGCAATTTCATGTCCATTTCCGTGTCTGTTGTGTTGTTAGTCCGCCTCCTGCTTTGTGGTTTATTTGGGTAAACTGCCTTTTAAAATTGTTTTTGTTACCTTTTGTAAGCATGCCAGAGGCCCTAGGGTGCCAATAAATGAGAATATTAGTGCTCCTTTTGACTGCTGTTTCCCTCTGCTTGTTTGTGACCTAATCCTGAATCTCTGCCCAACCTGCTGAGCTGAATTTTCTGCGTCCTGATCAGCTAAGAAGGAGCAGTGGGCCAAGAGACTCCAACCAAATACTGACAGAAAAAGTATCATCTTTGTGCGGTTATAAACGTTGTATGTCATTGCTGGATGACTCAATGCAGTGAATGTTTCATGCAGGTTATTTTTTCACACCAGTATCTACTTACTTTATCTCTGGTTGTACTTACTTTGCTGGGGTTGATCCAGAGCAGGACATACACAGTAAAATAAGGAAAAGAAACATCACGAACGCAGCAAGGCCGACCCAAAAGGCAATGACGACGGAGTCTGTGGACACAGCACAGTAATTCTGTCACTGCTACCATGGCAAAAATAAAACACAGCAAGATGATTTATCATCTCTAATAAAGGTGTGCCATTTGATTCATTCATTTTCTCCTTTTAGAGAGAGGAATCTAAGTGCCAATTTGTTAAAGGTCTTGGGAGCCTCCTAATAGTCCATGGTAACAGGAATGAGGAAGGGGTTGGGAAAAGCCTCTAGAGAGTGTTCTGGTGACTAGAACTGTGCAGATATTTGAATATGGTTCCTTTTACACAACCACGGTGCAGGAAGCAGTGTGGTGCTCAAGCCTGAGCTGTTACTGCCAAGTCCTGCAGGTTCTTTAAGGGGAGGCCCCCAGGCAGGGAATTCCAGCCATGAAAGCATTTTATACCAAGAGAAACAGCAAGGGAAGTCTGTTGCAAAGTGCCTGTGACCTTCTCAGCAGATCCGTGCAGTGGAAGAGAATGTGCCCCTTGCCCTGTTCAGCAGCAGTGCCTCTGCAACCACCATAAAATACTGCAAGACGCCGCCTGCTTTACCAGGAGCAAATGGTTTATTTAAGGTACAAGAGGATTCCCAGTGCCAAAGTGTGTTCACAGCTGGTTTAGTGGGCGTGTGAGGTGGCTGGGGGAGCAAAGGGAGCTGCTCTTTCATGAAGGCTACAGTGCTGTGCCAATTATTGCCTGAGCCGTGGGCTCACTGAGGGAGGGGATGAATGCGCTCCTGCCCCCACAGCATATTTGGCCACTGTTTCAAAAATGCTCCTTCCTGGGATCACTGTGGTGGTGGTGGCCTTGGGAAGTCTGGGTGCTCTGCCCTGGATTCACAGCTGGCAACTCACTTCAGATGAGGTGAAAAAGAAGGGTCACTGACTCCAGAGACAAATATTGACCAAGATAAAATAAATCTTCCCTCTGAAAGGACAGAAAACATTGTGTTCTTTGAAAAAGGTCCAGCATGTTTGATTGAGTGTTTCTTTGTGAAAAAGTTCAGTATGTGTTGGCATCAAAGCCACAAAGAGATTAAGGGAATTAGCCCAGCTCCTTTTAAACCCAAAACTAGAGCTGGCCCAGCTGTACCCTTATCAGAAACCTGAGTTTTGGCTGTGCTACTGAGAAATATCAATGGGGAGGGGCAGCTTATTTTATTCTTCCTCTGTTAAAGAAAGTTCCAATGAGCTTTAGTTCAAATGATGCTAAATTAGCACATGAAGCCCGATGTTCTGACCTGCTCTTCCCAAACTTATTATGGGAAAAAGCACCATGGTGCTACTGGCCAATCACAGCTCCAAAAAGCAAGCTCATGGCCCAGGGACATTTTGAAAAGCCCAAAGTTTTGAAGGGTTCCAAGCCACTGGGACAGAAATTAAGAGTTTGGATTTATAGAATTCCCTATTAGAGCTATATTGGCTTTATCTTTTAAAACAGTTTTAATACATTTCATGGAATTCACTGAAGCTAAATAAATTGGCTCCAGGTCTCAGGTGGAGCTTGAACCAAAATTTCCTGGGTTTAAATTCTGCAATTAGGATTGCTTTTTTTTTTAAACTGGAATAACATATTTTACCAATCTATAAAAAGCTTTCCTATTGCTAAATTTTACCATCACCTTTTGTGCATGTTTTTAAATAGCTTAGCTAAACAGTTTGGGGTAATAATCTGCCCTAACTTTAAAATTAAGAGAATCAGAGGAGCTGCTCGTAAGCTGCCTGGTCCTAGCAGCACCAAATGTTGCTCTATAGCAGTAGACAGCAAGATTTTCTACATGGAAGGATGTGGATATTCACACCACTTTCTTTAAGGTGTGGTGCTCTAAGTTTGGAGGCAATAAAAAGCTTTTCTAGAGGTGGTGCAGACTAAATTTCTGCTCTCTTTTCATATTGCTGTCCAAGCAAGCGAAGCACAAGCACCTCCTAACACAGGCCAGTTCAACCTTCACCATCAGAAAGGCAGTTTCTTGCACTGTTAGTGTAAAAGACATAAAGATACTCTGAAAGGCCATCACATTTTCCTGTATTATATAATAATTTCACTGTAATAACCTTGGGAAAAACAATTTTAGTCTCTGAAACCACATCTGAACAGTTGCAGCCATCTTCAGTAAACTAAACAGCAATGAGTAAAGCCCATAACTTTGTTAATTAACTGAAGATACAACCACAGGCAGAGGCTTGACAGAAATCGAGGGAAAGCACTGCCTGGAGCGTAAGTGACTCCAACACCCACCACCTGCTGTTCCTTGGTCTTCATCAGTCCATCCACCACCCTCGGTTAATCCACCGTGACGTAGCTTGTGATTTTATCTTAGCAAAACCTAACCAGTGCAGTTACATTAGAAAACCCAAAATTATATGCCACTATAAGTAGCTGTAAAAAGACATTGCTGTTTCACTGCGCAAAGCCAGTTGTGGCTCTTGCAAGGTGAGTTGGGTGAATGCTACTTCATATCCTTTGAAAATAAAGCCCATCAGAATCAGTTTCCACAGCAGTAAAGCATTTTCACAATAATGGATATTATTACCTTATTAGTTCAACAGCACTAAATTAAGGGAGGAAAGGTAAAAGAATATGTTTGCAGCTTGTTGCTCCTAGCTAGTGGAAACATACATTTCCTTTACTAAAGCTCTGAATTTTACCAGTTGCAATGTCAGCCTTGTCCCAGGATGAAAACACAATATTTTTATGAAAACCTCTACTCTTTCAGCAAACTTTGGTGACAATAGCACACAGGTAACCAGCACCCTCCACTACAAATTTGCAAGTCATCAAATTTCCCCTTAGCAAATGACTCAAAAAAATCTGTCCTTCTAAATAAGAGTTAGTGTCAGCAGTCTTATAGCTTCAAATACTGTAAGATAAAGCCCAGAGTTTGTGTGTTAGTAATTAGCCAGCCTGAAGGCAGACACTCATTCACACAAACCATGCACTGGCATAGATTTTATTGCAAGGAAACAAAACCAGGTCAGTGAGATAAGCTATGCAACATTTTCCCTGTGCTGGATTAGCACCTACTACTCCACAATACTTACATTTATTAACCTTCAGCTTGCTTCCATCTACTGCAATTGGATCTATGTAATCCCAGTAATATTCATAATACCAGAAATACTCGGAGGAGTTTGTTCTGTTAGCCATGTCAGTGGTGCCTTTTAAGCCAGCTCAGAACTCCGACCCACTACTTTGCTTCATTCTCTCAGAAAGAGAATTGCACAACTGATGTCTGTGCCAATCACTCTGGGGTCCCGCAGCTCAAGGACTGCCTTGGGACTGAAAAACATCTAGTAGCATCTAGAGTATTAATGTATGGCAGAGATGTAAGAGCAGCCCTGCAAGTGCAATCCTCGCTTCCTGCCGTACACTCGTGTTATTCCTCAGCATGTTTTAAACTGAAATGGGTGTCATGTAACCTAGGGACGGGGTGGACAAGTGCCAGCTGGGTCACAAACCCTTCCCTCAGAGCAGCGCACTGTTCCTGGGAGCTCCTGAACACAGCTGGGCTGAAAGACATTCCTGAATGTATCTTGATGGAAAAGGGCTGGGGTCTGGAGGGGCCACACAAGGACTGGCTGAGGGCACTTGGCTTATTCAGCCTGGAGAAGGCTGAGGTCAGAGCTCACCGGGGGCTGCAGCTCCTCCCGAGGGGCAGCTCCGTTCTCTGCTCCCTGTGGCAGGGACAGGACCCAGGGAACGGCTGGAGCTGTGTCAGGGGAGGTTTATGTTGGATATCAGGGAAAGGATATCACCCTTCCCCCAGAGGGTGCTGGGCACTGCCCAGGCTCCCCAGGGAATGGGCAAGGCCCCGAGGCTGCCAGAGCTCCAGGAGCGTTTGGACACCGCTCCCAGGGATGCCCAGAGTGGGATTGCTGGGGTGTCTGTGCAGGGCCAGGGGCTGGGCTGGACTGGATCATGCCTGTGGGGGCCCCTCCAACTCAGGAGATTCTCTGAGTTAGGTGTGACTTGATAAAACGCTTCACATAAAAATGATGCGCTGGAATTACCACAACCTTTGCTTTGATTCGATGACATAACACAGCCTGAACGCCCTACGGGCGGTGCGGGGGCGGGCCGGCGGGCGGCCCTTAGCGGGGCGGGCGGCCCGGGGCTGGCCCCGGGCGCATTTCCGGGGCGGTGTCCGGCGTCACTGCCGCTTCCTCGGCGGGCGATTCGAAGGCGATGTCGGGGGCCACAGCCGGTCCCTCGGCGGGCGGGCGGGACGCGATGGCGCTGTGCCCGGAGCTGGAGTACTCGCTGTCGCTGCTGGAGCCGGGCGGCGGCCGGGCCGAGCAGCAGCAAGAGCGGCGGGCGGGCGCGGCCCCCATGCCCATGGTGTTCATGTGCGCCGGCTGCAGGCGGCCCGTGGGCGACACGTCGAGCTGGGTGTTCAATGACGAGGAGGGCGGCTGCATCTTGCTGCGCAGTGAGTGCCAGCCCTGCCGCCCCGGCGCGTCCCCGCCGTCACTCCCCGCATCCCTCCACCCCTCCTTCCCTCCCTCCCTCCTGCTGCAGGTGCGGCCGCCAGCGTCGCCGTGGACCCGGAGCGGAAGGTCTCCAAGCTCCCCGGAGAGTGCGGATGGTGAGGGCCGGTCCTGGCTGGGCACAGTCCCGGGGGAGTCGGGGGTTCCCGGGGAAGGCGCTGAGGACAAGCCCAGTAAAGGGCCCGGAGTGCTGATTTCCCCCCCGAGAGGCCCTGGAACGCTTATTTGGGGTGGTCTGTACAAGGTGCCTATGGCTTAAGGGGAAGGGACTTCTCTCAAGGGCATGTAGTGACAGACAAGGGGAATGGCCTTAGGATGAAGGAAGGCGGGTTTAGATTAAATATTAGGAAGAAGTTTTTCCCTGTGAGGGTGGGGAGGCCCTGGCACAGGGTGCGCAGAGAAGCTGTGGCTGCCCCTGGATCCCTGGCAGTGTCCAAGGCCAGGTTGGATGGGGCTTGGAGCAACCTGGGATAGTGGAAGGTGTCCCTGGCCATGGTGGGGGGCAGAATGGAATGAGCTTTAAGGTCCTTTCCTCAATTTACTGATGCTATTGGTCTTGCTGAGGTCAGCCTGAGGAGCTGTTGCAAATTTAGGATGAAAGATGAGTGCTTATAATTTACACTGTGTAAAGCAAGAATGAATGCTCTAAAAAATTCTAATGTGTGAATTTTTTTAGAAAAGGGATGGGGAGAAGTGCTTCCTTTTATTTTCTCCTGAATAAATGTTATTTCTTACTTACAGCATGGTAGAAACCTTATTCTGCTCTGGCTGCTCAAGGACACTTGGCAACATCTACAGGTGCACCTCAAGACATCTCGACTACAAGAGAGATTTGTTCTGTTTCAGTATTGACTCTGTTGAAAGGTAAATGCAGAATGTTTATGGGTCAGCCCGCCCACTCCACTTCACTCACCAGGCACCGCACTGAAAGTGCTCCTGTTATATCTCTGGCAAGTCTAGAGGTAGCTGTTTCTGCTGCTCTGTCCCAGAGTGGTTTTCTGTATTGCTGCTGTTGGCATCATAGTGCTCGATTGTGAGGAACATCGCCTGTGTAAGGCAAGTCCTAGGAAAAAAAATACCAGGTTTGCCTTTTGTATGAGAAATTGCATTCCAGCCAAGAAAATACCACCATGTACATAGCACAGGGGGGTTCCTTCTCATTTGCTCAGAAGAGTACACAAACCAAGCACCAAATAGGCCTGGCTGGAGCCTGTTAGACGTCAGCATTACCAGCAGGAAGCGTGGCCAGAGGGGCTCAGGCAGAACTTGGGCCTCTACTGGCCACATCTACTCTGTCCTTGCAAAGGCAAATCTGACAATTGAGTATGTGCTTGAGACTCTCGCTCAGCCGTCTTAAAATCTGTCTGGAAAATGAAGGTGTGCATGGGTTTAATTGGTTTATAGCACTTAAAAGTGGTCTTAAAGTATTTTTCAGTAACTATATCCTGAATTAAGGCTCCATGCGAGAGCTCTGTTATGCAAGC
This sequence comes from Eulacestoma nigropectus, assembly GCA_013397775.1. Taxonomy (NCBI): domain Eukaryota; kingdom Metazoa; phylum Chordata; class Aves; order Passeriformes; genus Eulacestoma; species Eulacestoma nigropectus. The sequence continues at coordinate 12,655 of VZTE01005229.1, read as the reverse complement.
ATTGTTCTAATAGACAGTGATTGTTCATCTGGACTAGTTTTAATGTCTCTGGTTTTTTCTGAACTTCCCATTTATTTTGTTGTATCACTGTGGATATTCACCCTCATACTCTGGACAGTGGTTTTGGGTTTTTTCCTTCATTCCACAGCCATGATACTTTGTTTTTTCCATGGCAGTAAAATTCTCTAAAGCACTAACCTGGCCACAGAGTGGCACTTTTTTGGGCAGTAATGCCGCCTCTCCCAGCCAGCGCTGCACTGTTCTCAGTGTCTGTGCCATTTTTCACTGTATCCTGTAGCCCCAGAATCCATGGCTGTCTCTCAGGGTTCTTGGGGAGTGCTGTATTTGGATTTTTGGCTTCAGAGTGGGAAGTGCATGATCTCAGCTGTGGAATCTCAGTTATATTCTAGGAACCCCGGAAAAGCAAGCTGTTACTGATGAGGAACCGCTTACTCTTGAAAGTCGAGCTGTCTTGCAAGAGGTGCTGCAAAGGGTAAGATTTAACCTTATATCATTCTTTGTTTGAATCACCTGTGTGAAACCTTAATATGCTTCAATAGTTTCTGCAGAACAGCTTATTTCACCCAGAGTAATTCAGTACGTTGTGACATACACTGGACTGCTTCATGTCATTGATATCTTATGTTATGCAAGATTTTCAATAACTTTTCCTTCCATTTTCATGGTAATTAGCATTTTCTGTTTATCAAGCACAGCATTAGGTTCCTATTTATGTCTCAGTAATTTGATATGTTGTTTCTAATTAGTTCTGATTCACTTCTCCAGATCTTCACTTAACTTTCAGTCATGTCTCTTCTGCCTTTTGTGCAAATGGACTTAATTTTTTTGCTGTAACTTTGTATCGAAATATTACCTCATAAATTAAGTTGATGTTTTGCTCTACTAAAATCTTGTGACTGCAGGTGGGGAGAGTTAGGAGAAAATAGGGTAAGGAAGTTGACTGTGGAAGTTGAAGGTTGTCCAGCAAAAGCTGAGTGTGTGGCTCTGACACCAAGGCTGGAAAAAGTTACGGAGTGTGGACAGTGAATGTTAGAGTTGGGTGACCTTTCAAGGTATGAAAGTAGCAGGAAAATAATCAAATCCAAAGAACTGGTGGTGTGAGATCAGATCTGAGCCCTTTCTGACATCCACACTTGCTCTTTGTGTTGTCAAATTCTGTGTGTAACCCAGTACCTTTCCCTGGTTATTTTGCAGGTAGATACGATATTCAAAGCTCTGGAGACAAGACTGACCACTATTGAGTCGCGTGTGGCTGCTCTGCATAGGCAAGTCTGACAGCTAGTACATGCGGAACTGCAGGAGAATGGTGAACGTGAAACTTGTCCCTGTAATCCTCTGGGACCTGTGGGAACGTTGCAAAGACTGTCAAAGAGCTGAAAGCCGTGGGTGGCCTGTGCTGCAGGGGAGCAGTGCTGGCTGAGGCTGTGCCCCAGCCAACGAGTTCCTCTTCTGTCTCTTAAGAGAATACCCCAGGGTTTTTTTTCTTAATAAAGGCTTCTGAACAGTCAATCTGTAGACTTCTGGTTTAATGTAAATATTTATTTAAATTTTTGTCTCTGAAAGCAAAAAAATTTATCTGCTGACTTCCCTGCTATTCAGCGTCTACTGAACTGGGTGTGCATTTTCCTAAGCTAATAAAAAACCTCCCTGTGATTCTGTAACATCCAAAGGAACAACATTAAGTCACTTTTCTTTTTCTTGTCTCCATAGCCTTAGCTTGACTTGTGCTCAAAGACAGGAATGACTTGACGACTATGTGTGGTGGTTTGTTAGTTTGGTGGGGTTTTTTTGCAAGTTCAGGGCTAAAATATGATGTAAAAAAAGGCTTTTTTTTCAGCATTAGATAAAATACTTTTCCATGAGGTGTTGAAGGTCAGTTGTTTTACAGCTTCAAAGGGAGGAAACCAAACCAGGCTGATGGCGGCACTCCTTTAAACAAGGCTTGGTATAAGTTTGAGTAATTCATTCAGCAGTTTTTTTGTGTTAATGCAGATATTTCGCTTGTGTTTGGTTTTCTGTGCTTTTGACTAATTGTCAGTGTTTCTCATACAGTTATGAGTGTTCCAGCTAGTGTTTTTCAATAAACGCAAGCAGTTGTGGTATAAAGCAAGAATAATCTCAAAAAGTGGTTTGGGTGTTGGTTGGTTTGTTTGTTTGTCTGTTTTGTTATGCAACACTACTTAATTTACTACTGTGAGTTTTTAAGTGTTCTCCAAAAACTCAGGATGAATTTCCCCATTTTGCCTCATTGGTAGGCACTGTTTCTCTTAGAAAAGCTTCTATCCTCCACCTTCACTGCCCTGTTTTGAAGTAGTGCTCCAGTTTAGCCTATAGTGATGGGTCTTAATATCCTTTTCTGTTTGGGTAACTAAAACATTTTGTTATTGTTATTGACATAACTGCCAGAGGAGCTTACATTACTCCAGTGTAATTTGTGAGGCAGTTTCTGCTCTAACAAGTTTTTTAATGCTGCTCAACAGCAATAGACCTCATTCTGGATGTCTGAAGAGAGACATGAACTGCCTTTTAGTTGAAGGTTGGTTCATGTTAGAGGTGGGATGATGAATAAGCCAATGTTTATCAAGCTGGAAGTGGTGTCTTAAGTGGATTCTTGTCTTTGTTAAACTATGAAATATGTGGTTTAACTCTACATTTGATGGAAAGGACTAGATTTGCTGGTGACAAGCAGCACGTCTAGATTTAAATATGCACATGGAGGGCAGCGAACTGTGGTTCAGAGCTGGCTCCCCAAAGACACTCAGCAGCTGAGTTCCTTCTGACACTTGTGTGGGTGGATTTCTAACATGTCTGTTCCATGTCCCTGACACAGCTCCTGTGTCCAGTGAAAACTAAGTGTACACATGTGAGAAAAGGTTGCTTTTCTCCAGGCAAGCATGCGAATTTCAGAACTTGAAGAAAAAAACAACCTGACCCACCTGGAATGATTTGGGTCTCAGGAGGCACCTGGGAGACTCCTGTTGTGTCCTGGGTGGGGCTGTGGCTATAAATAGGGTAAAGGATGGAGGCGGGGGGAGAGGAGCAGTGACTGGGACCAGCGACACCTTGGGAATTTGTGTCTGGAAACAGCCATCAGTCTCCTGATGGGAGTCCTGGCAACAGAACTGAGAGTCTGTGGGAAATGAGAATACTGCAGCTGGAGTGCTGAGAATGGAGAGGCTGTAGTGAGCATTGTCTGGTGAGTCTCCTGCTGTCCCATATCTAATGCTGTGCTGCCACCACGTCACCTCATTCTGATTTAAACTGTCTTGAAATATGCTTAAATTACAAATTGGACTACAACACGCACGGGGGAAGCTTCGTGTTCCTAAGGGAATAGCTTTAGGGATGTGCAGCTTCTGAGCTGCACAAATCATTCAGGTTCCCGCAGAAACCTGCTGGGCCGTGGTTCTGGGGCAGGAGTGTCAGAAAAGTGGCATCTTCAGTGCCGCCTTGCTAGGGATTTTCCTTGGAGATCTCAAGGTCAGGATGAAATGGTGTTCATGCCCCACTGGGAAAGCATGGAGCAGGATCAGTGGTGTAGCTGTGTCTTTTTCCTGCTCTCTGCGCTCTCTCAGGGACGCCCTGGAGTGCTGTGGCTCCTGGCAAGATAATCTGTGTGTAAGAGGTTCCCGTGCCTGTCTGCGCAGCTGGGTCAGTCGCTGGGTGTCCCATGGAATCCCTGAGGTTGGAAAAGCCCTTTGTGATGCTGAAATGCCCCCAGGACAAACCTTCCCAAGCTGGAAGCAAAGCCAGTGGCACGGAGGGAAATCCAAGGGGATGGTGGGAAGGAATTTCTCCCAGGTCTGGACATCCTCAAGGCAGGGGTGATTTTTAAATGTTTGTTGGCTTTTGTTTCCTAGCCCAGGGTTAGGCTGGTGTTCCCTGAACTGGGTGTGAAGTGAGGAGGTCTCTGTTACAAAAGTGGGAGAAATGGACACACCTGATCAGTGTGTCCATGGTGTGCAGAGAAATCTGGCACTGACTTTTCCCAAGCATCTGAAAATTTACTTTGGTTTTACGTTAAGAATTCAAAACTGAAGTGATTCTCAAGTTGGGTACAGGGAGGCTGGCCCGGTTTTGGAGACTGGAGGGTACTGGAGCAGAGTTGTTTTCCTCCCTCTTCGTTGGAGTTAAGATGGGACTGATGTGTTTGGGCTGAGGAAATGACCCAAGACACACAGTCGGCCTGTTCCAGCTTTGGATTTGAGCAAAGCTTCGTGTCACTGCTCAGACACCACCAGGGAAAACGGAGTTGGTTGCTTGCCGATATCCTGAGCCCTGTCCTGTCCCTGGGAAGGGGAGAGGGACACGCCTTTTCCCAGGAGTGGTCATGTACCTCCAGCATTTCATCCTTCAGCACCAAGAGCTTGTTGGCGTTCCACATGGTGAAATTGTAGTGGATTTTGGCAAATCTCCTGGGCACAGCCACTCCTGGGCCTCAAAAATTCCTGCAGAAGAGAAAAATTGGAGTTTTAGTGGAGGCCCATCTAATAATGGCGCTGATGTGGATTCACTGGTGGAACAGGAGTGGTGATGGCTGGGGAGTTTGCGTTTGGAGGGGCAGGGTCCCTCCGCTTCTCTTTCTGAAGAAGATTTTCAGCTCTTCTTTCAGTGACATCCCTTGGGGCTGGGAAAACGCAAGCAAACCAAAGTTGTTGGGGTTTGGTATGGGGCATTCCCGGGGGGCTGTGACGCAGCTCCTGTAAGGGTGGAAGGAAATGCTGCTTTGCAGGGCCTGGGGGGGCTCGCACAGCAGGACCCGAAGGCTCCAATTGCAGCTCAGGGAAAGATGAGGTGTGAAAGCCTCCCTGTCCTGCCCAGTGGAAACAACTGCCCCAGATGCCAGAGCAGGGAGGAGCTGAGGGAAGGGGAATTGAAAATCCAAGCAGGCAGAACCCCCTGGAAATCTGTGGAGTTTTCATCAGGCAGTGCTGAGCTGCATTCTGACACAGAATTCTGCAGATTCCCAGTAGAAGTGAGTTTGAATGTTTCTGTTCTAAGAATAGAATTTGTATTTGGGGTTGAGGGGAGGAAGAGAAACGTATTTATGTGTTTGCTTGGGACAGCAAAGTATACAGTGTTTGATGCTGATTTGGCTTTTTGTTTGAAGAGAGACAAAATGAAGATAGTAAATTGTTGAAAATGGTGAAAAAGTGGAATGAAAAGTTCTTTTTGACCCAAACTGAAACAGTTTATTTCTTCATGGTTTTTGGGGGGGGGCTGTGGGGGTTTTTTTGTTTGCTTTGGTTTTGGGGTTTTTTGGTTGGTTGGTTTGTTTGTTTTTGTTGTTGTGGGGTTTTTTTTCATTGTTATTGTTGGTGGTGGTTTTTGTTTTGGTTTGATTTGGTTTTCTTTTTTGCCTGGCTTAGGAAAATTTAGCAGATCTCAATTTTTTTCTTCTCCAGTTGAGTGTAGTGTTATCTTCTTAATTCAAAAAACATTTGCTGTATGGAAAACCCATCTTGCCTTGCAAAAGGACTGGTAGGAACTACTGTAATGGCTGGTGCCATGGCCCTGTACCACAGGGATTCCTCAGGAAGTGGGGAGCTCTCTGCCAGGCAGGTGCACCTGGCCAGGTTCCTGCAGATGCTGCTGCACCTGGCTGATGAGGTGAATACCAGCTTGGCTTTATTGCCAAAATAAAACTCATCAGTTTTCTTATAAATCCCAGCAATTTGGTCCCAAGGGCTTTGTCACCGAGTCTCTGCTTCCATTGGTTTGAAGGGGCTTGACCCCGCAGTTATTCACACCAGGAGTGCCCCTGTGTCCTTTTTCCCCACTTTGCCGTTCCGACTGTGGGAAATCACTGGATTTTTGTTGTTTTCCCTCGAAGTTCGTTGCAGGTACCAAAAAACCCACAGGAGGGAAGACCATCACTTGTGCTTCCACCACCAGGTGAGAGAAGAGATGGCCGCATCCCAGGAGCCTGATTTCGGAATGTTTTATGGAATTGGCCGAGTAGCTTTTACTTCTGGGGTTTCCACAGTCTGTCCATGGCAGGTCCAGCCTGTGCTTCAACTTAGTGCCACTCTGAGCCCTCAGCCTGCAGGGAAATGAACCTTTGGGGAAGTTCTACAGGTCTACTTAATGCTTCATGAATTATGATAATTTCTGGAAGTAGGCTGTCCATTCTGACCCATTTTCTTCCCTCTCCCTTTCAGACTGTACCTGCTGAAAGCTGAAGTGAGACCATGATCTGTAAAATCTCTGACTCTCAGTGCCTTCCTGAGGCTGAAGCCATGTTTGCTGTCAATGATGACATAATGGGAGATGCTAAAGACTGAAAACTTCGGGTTTTTTCCCCTGAATCCCAAGACTCTCTGCAGCTGTATCGTGTATATCTATTAAAAGAGTTTCTGTGCTTAGAAAGGTTTTTATATTCTGCAATATTTATCTGTAACTCAATTAAAAAGAATAATACTGTATCAATGTGGTGTTAATTAGTTTGTTTGAGCTGGTTAATTAAAGCAAATCATTGAGAAGGGGCTTGAGCACCCCTTGGTTGGAGCTGGCAGCTCTTCTTTATCTTCTCTTCATTCTTTTAATTTCTTTCAATTATTTCTTAAGCAATTACTGCATTTAGGATATACAATAAGGAGAACAGCATTTCTGCCTTGCTGGATTGGGAAATCCAAGCCCAATTCCTTGGAGAAACTGAGGCAAGGGATTGGAAACTGAGCCTCAGGCTGGGTTTTGACAGTGGGAATTCAGTGAGGAAGAAAGAGGAGAGATCCCCAAAAAGTGGTTAAGGCCAGTTGTGCTGGCTTTGGGTGCTCCCACCCCAAAAAAAATGATCCTGGTTCAAGGAGACTTGGGGAAGCAGTGGGATGTGCTGGGGGCTCTGTGCTGGGACCCCCAAACCCTGGTCAGGGATGCTGGGAAGTGTCAGCTCCACAGGAACAGTACAGAGGGGCTGTGCTGGGACCCCTCAAATTCCAGCCAGAGATGCTAGGCACTGCTAGACCTTTGGTATACTACTGAGAGGCTCCACTGCCTGATCCAGAGACTTTTCCCATTATTTTCTGTCGTGCTTAGCACCGGGCAAGTCATTATAGCCCCGCAGGTTGCAATCCCATCGGAGCAGCTGGAATCACAGCTGATTACACAGAAGCCAGTCCGGGAGAGGAAATGAGCTGTTCCACAGATTTATTTTTCCCAATGCGTTTTTAATTTACACCAGAATCTCTCCTCTCCCCTCAGATCCCGCATCCTTTAGTTTTGGGTTTTCTCATAAAGAATTCTCTGCCTACGCTGGAAAAAAATTCCCTGGCACTGCGGGGAGCAGCGGGGTTTGGGGGGTCCCGGGGCCGGCACGGGGGGGTCCCCGCGCCCCGGCCGGTTCCAGTCAGCACGAGGAAATCGCCGCCGCCGCCC
>VZTE01005228.1:0-148888 GCA_013397775.1 Eulacestoma nigropectus | reverse complement strand
AGTTCTGCATCGAGTAAAGACAAGCCCATCCATGGGGTTCTCTTTGCTCGGGGGCCAGGTTCCACATGGTGGATAATGCAGAAGGATGGAGAAACCCGTGTACCGCAGGGAGATTTGATCTTGGGTGAGAACTGCTTGTAATGTTGGAATGCCTATATATGTTTGTCAAATGTTGCTGCCACTGTTTGTATATAGCTGTATATATATGTATAAATGTGTGTGTTTAGAGTTGAAATGTATTAATTTGGGCATTAAACAGACGGTATGGAATAAGGGGTGGAATGTCCTGGGGTGACGTTATAAGGCTTCTGTATTCCTTAATCATCTGTTTAATGCTCGAAGATGCTCTAAGATGGACCCAGGGGCGGGGCTGGAGCCACGGGACCCGGGTTCGGGTCAGTTCAGAGGATGGGGGGTCCAGTGGCTCTGGGCCCAGCGGCCTGGGCTGTGCTCTGGGGGAGCGCACCAGGGCCGCTGCACTGCTCCTCTGCTGGTTTTTTTTTTTGTTCTCACTAGCCGGAAAAAAGGTTTTGTTTTGTTTCCCTTCCCTCCCCCTGGTCTCTCTGCCTCCCTTCCCTTCTCTCCGGCCCGGGGAGCCCACGGGGTGGCCCCTTGGATCAGTTGAGATCAGCTGTCCTGGCTGTGTCACCTCCCAGCTCCTTGTGCTCCCCCAGCCTCCTCGCTGGCAGGGCAATATGAGAAGCTGACAAGGCCTTGACTTAATGTAAGCACTGCTCAGCAAGAGCATCAGTCTATTAGAAACAGGAATTTCATCCCAAATCCAAGGACAGTACTGGGAAGAAAATTAACTCTGTTGCAGCTGACACTTACCAGCCATTTCCTGCTTGGAATTTTGATCCCTGCTTTATAGATGCACCCAAACTCAAAAGAGGGATGAGAAGACTTTCCAGGTACCTTGGAGCTGTTATAACAAATATAGTAAAGCTGAAATGCAAGTTACAATAAGAATATTCACAAAAACGCACAGAAAACACATCTCCAGTGCCCCCAGGAATGACCTTTCAGTGACTGCCTTCTCAGTGGATGTGGACTCAACAACAAAACTTAAACTTTAATCCAGAGATGTCCATGGCTAAGGGGTGTACTGAAAGGAGAGGAAGTTTGGATAAGCATAGCTTTGCCAGATACAACTTAAGGATTAAAAATAAAAAAATAAAAAAAAGATGATCAGTAGCTTTCTCAGACAGAGACATCTCAAGCAAGAGGGGCTGCTCTGATGAGGAAGCAGCAGTGTGTTACAGTCAGTCTTTCTAGAAGACACTCTAGGGTGAAGCTACTGCAGGATGAAGAGCTATTGGGAAGACAAGACCCACCAGGATTTTGTTCTGGTGGGCTTCATCCATCCTGAACCAGCAATCCCCCAGTGCAGTGTGAGTTACTTTTTGCTTCCTCCCAGTAAACAGGTAGGCAAAAATATAGAAAGCATCTCTTCGTCTCCCAAATCCTAAAACCTGCAAAATACCTTTCTATTTGTCATGGGTTGAAACTGAGTTGATTGACAAGCCTTTAAGCCAATGCGCTTTTGTGAATTTTGCATATTTAAACCCCGTGCACGGGCGGGAAGTTCCTCTCTGGTTCCCGGTCTCCTGAGGGAGAAGCGGGGGCTTCCGAGCCCCGGGCGGCCTCCGGGCCCGGGCCCGGCCTGGGCTCCTGCCTGCCCTCCCCTCTCCCTTCCCTCAGAGCCGCAAGCAGCTAAACTAACTATGGGCTGCCCGATAGCCGAATTCACCCGGCTCGGCTTCTGAATCAGGAGGGGCCTCCCCTCCCCCTTCATGCAGCCCAGGGGAGCCTCCTCTCCCCCTCCTGCAGCCCGCGCAGACCCAGCGGGACCAGCGGAGCCTCCTTTTCCAGCCTGCACAGCTCGCACCGAACTGAACAGCAGCGCAGCCCGTGGGGAAAGACGTGAGGGAGAAGAACATGGAGGCTGCACGGTCAGAGAGAAAGAGAAAGTCAGTCACGTGGGACGACGCTGAGATGGCGGCGGGAGAAAAGGGCGTGTGCGTTCCGGCGCCAGTCTTAAAATCCCTTCTAGCAGCTGCGGAGGACTGAACTCTTTAAATCATTATAAAAGTATGGGGAGATGAAAAATCCATGCCTGTGAAAATTCATGTTGCAGCCTGTGAAGATGTAAGAGAATGCCTATGCCAGGCCATGTAGCTGTGAAGCAGCTTTTAGAAGTTTGTGAAGAAGCAGAGAAGCCCTTGTGTTTAAGCTGAAATAATTTATGTTTAAAAGAAATTGGAAAAAGAAAACCTTTGTGTTTGGGCTGGAAGAATTCATCTTTAAAAGGACTTGTAACCCCATATGATGGCCCATGATTGCAGTGTGAATATACTGTGGAGTTTTCATGGGAGAGATTTCACTTCAGTAGGTAATTCCCGGGTGGACTGCTGAGACTGTGAAAAAAAATCAGAAGTTTGCAGCATCAGTAGAAGAGAACCTTTTTTCCCTAAGCATAAGGAAGAGACTTTTAAAGACTGTAACACTGACCAAAAATTGTTACCTTTTGTGCGAGGTGGTAAAAGGAGGGGAGAGTGCTGGAGGGAGGGGGGGGAGTTTTTACTTGGAGAGTGCTGGAGGGAAGAGGGTTTTGGTTTCACTTCTTTTTATTTCTTGTTACTTTAAATTCTGTTAGTAATAAACTTCTTTATATTCTTTAAAGTTTTAGGCCTGCTTTGCATTTCTTCTCATCCTTATCTCACAAAGTGAAAAGCATGTGATCAAACCACTACACTATTCTAGTTCTTTAAACAGAGGTGTCTACAGGTTTCCTTTAACATCATAACAAGATATAATTGAGGACATCTGATTACAAGCACATGTTGAATTAAAATGTTAGATCATGATAAAAAAATTTCATACTCTACTGTAGCTTACATAATGTTGCAAAAATCTTGTCTCATTACTCACATTTCCAGAAGAGAGGCACTTGGTTTAAATATGGAGTTTGCCAGACCCAGCTTCTTTTCTGGTGCAAAGAACTGGATATGATTTTTCATTGAACCATCAGGCTTTTGGTCTTGTTTGAAAGGGATATGAAATCTGTATTAAGAAACATATTCTAATTTAGTGACAGATAATAATATTATTTTATTGCCATAAATAATAACCAGTCCTCCAAAATACCACCTTTTCCACCTTGTCTGGGTAACATGCACCTGACAAGGAACACTGGACTTTAGATTTTCCTAGCGAAGCTATCAGGACAGCCATAGCATGGCAAAGCATGTGTTAGGAAGAACTTTCTCTTTATGAATTCAAAATTCTTGTAGACAGCTCTTCCTCCAAGTCACTGCCTGCGAATGGAGGCGTAATACTATATAGCAGACACCACAACAAAATGAGGGTTGAAAATTACACCCAATGCTTATTTAAAAGTTGACTTCTTTTTTTGTAGGAGGGGAAGTTGTTGACAATTGGCCAGCTTCCAGAAGAAATTCCTAGCAGCTGCTCAAATCCAGAAACCATCATGACCCCACTCTAAGCACTGCTTTGCCCTGGCCTGCCTTTAGCTGCCAACTTACTGCTGGGAGAGAGGGTTTGGGGGGTTTTAAAGCAGCTGCCAGCCATGGTGGCCATGGAGAAGCCTTGCCTGTTTCCCAGAGGGAGCTGAGGGTGTAACCCACTGAATTACAGGTGTTTACAATTTGTTTGCAATTAGAGCCCAATCAGGTAGCAAAGTTTTTCTCTTAGACAGGGATTGGCTGGGTTGTTGTCATGTTCTAGGGTTTTTTAAACATGATTTTTGTAAAGAATGTAGAAATGGGATGTTGCAGTAGTCCCTGTGCCGCACACAATAGTCAGGAAGTCCACATGCACCAGAAGAAGGGCTCTGGTGTTCTACAAAAGAGCTCCACCCTGAGATGACAACTTGGAATGAACTGGAAAGGCAAAGTTCCAAGGTAATATTAAAGCCTAAATTAGTGATATCTTAATATCAATAATGATACTGATATTGATATGCCCTGAAAAACTCCTCGAGGGAGGGCTTTTTTCTCTTCTTTCTCCTTGTCTCAGAGAGCCATGGGAACGTGGTGCTGTGAAGCGTAGGGGTATCAGCTGGTGTAACAAGTGACCGAATGAGCTGTAGATCAGAATAAGAGATTTCTTGGATCAGTCTCATTAGGGTGAGCATGTGTGGGCAACTTCTTTCCTTGTTCTTCAGGCTTCTCATTCAACTTCATGCCTCTCTTTCAACTGTGTAGACTACAATATTTTCTTCTTTTCTCCAAGACAGCTTTAAATTTAAATGCCAAAGGAATATGCACTTGAATATGTACCTAAAATCAACTTACTTTAGAGCTTGAAAGCAGGTCTTGATGTTTTCATCTAGACCAGTTTATACTGAGCAGTTCTGGATGCTTAAAATGTAGGGAAGGCGAACAGGGAATTCATGTCTTCAGCCCTCTCTGGGTGAGAGGTTTTGTTGAAGCCACAGTTTTGGATTTCTGCACCTCAGTTTTAGACTAACTGTAAAGAAAAGTTTACACTTTTATGGATTTTTCCCTCTGTAGAGGCAAGTAAAAGTCTAAAGATGGATTAAGAGAAAAAAACCATTATTTTTTAAATTACTGTAGGTTGAGGGCCCCTAGGTTTCTTAGCTCCCCTGTAGCTGCCTGAGACTGAGCAAAGTAGCTATTAGACTCGTAATCCATGGATATTTTAATTACTTTCTCTGGAAGCTGAGGCTATGCTGAAGGTTTAGTATTCACTGGGCAGTTGGTCTTGCTGAGAGAGGGTTCCAGGAAGACAGAGTAAGACAGATGCAAAAGGAAAAGTTAAACTAAATGAAAATGTAGACATGCTAATGAAGTATGCAAATATCATAGAAAAAACAAGGTAAAAATGATAGTGTTATACAATGATGGTATTATAGTTCAAAAAATCAAACAAAAGGTAACACTAAATCAACAGGTCAGTGGCTGAAGTAGAAATGCCAGAGAAATTTGGAATCCGTAGATGAAGTTGTCCAAGCTGTGTTGATGCTAGAAAAAAATAAATAATTTTGGATTATTGTGTCCAGTGAATCACAGTTTGCTTGCTGGGAGTTCAAAGATTTTGTTGAAGGTGTGATTTCAACCAGATGCTGCAGAGTTCAGGATATCCACAAGGAGCCTGTTTGGGCAGAACTGCTACCTGAGTAGCAGAAAATTTAAACTGGTTTTAGCCTGCCTATTTTACCTGCTGTCATGCTCTTCAGAAATTCAGCCTGTGTTTACATCAGAGGTACTTAATGTATGAAATAAAGATGAGAGAAACATGAAGACTATGAATTCCAGCTGAGAATCACCTGTGTTAAACCTGCCCCAAGGGAGCACTTGTAGGCACAAAGGGAACACCTCAAACAACAGACCAGCTTTCTTGGGAAGCTGTTGCTCATTCCTGTGAGGAATTGGACAATATCTTTAGGAACAGTAAAAGGAATCTGCTTTTTCCACGAGTCAAAGAGGAAGAGGCTGGGTAAGTAAGTGAATGAGTCACAGGTGTTTATAATTTGTTTACAATTAAGGTCTAATTAGATAGCAAAGTCCTTCTGTTGGAGAAGGGTTTGCTGTATTTCTGCTGTGTTTTAAACATAATTTCCATTTAAAAGAAAGGAGGGGTTGAAATAGTCTCCATGCCAGGGAGTCTGTTTTCACCAGAAGAAGCAGCTCTGGTGTCCTGCAAATGAGCTGCACCTTCAGGTGATGACCTGTAAGTGACTGGAAAAGTGAAGTTTCAAGGCAATATTGAAACCTAAATCAGTGATCTTTTGAGCTCTTGGTATGATTCAGGCAAATTTTTGTGGCAGGGTTTAGTTTGTTTGCAGGTTTGGGAGTTTTTTTTTGGTAGGTTGGAATTTTTTGTTGTTGTTTGTTTGGGCTTTTTTTTTGAGCAGCATTTTTTGGTTTTGTTGGAATTTTTTTTGCGTTTTGTGGTTGTTATTGTTGCTTTTTTCCTAAAGAGTAGTGTGATGCTGTAAAAGTACAGGTATATGAGGGCTATGATGGCTTAACAACCCTCTGAAAAAAATGAAGGTTTTTGGATTAAGTAAATATTTTATGGTGGTCTTGGTTATTTCTCTGTGTTTTCTACGAATATTCCAGTAATCACCTTTCATTGGTAGAAGTTATTAATGAAAGACTTGATGACTGTGTGTGCTTTAGAAAGTAGCCCCCAAAGCTCGAGTTGTAAGGTTGAGTAAGTGATCCCAGCCATCCACCCGGCCCCAGAAGCACTGGAGATTGCAAAGGCTATTTTCTTCTGCCATGAGGATTAAGAACAGGTGCTTCCAATGCATTTTTCCACCAGCCAGCATTCTTACCAGCTGCTTTTATAAAACTCCAATCAAAAGGCTTCCTACCATGTAATTTATGTCAGATTAATATTGTTATGTACATGTAGTTCTCATTTTCCATGAACAGTAGTTTATTTTCCCCATCAAATGAGGGGGTTTCCTGCAAGAGCCAGTACTTGTTATGAATTGTTGGCATTATTCTTATGTGTTGCATAAAGTACACTCATGCCAGTGGTGATACTGCATTTGTGCTGTTAAGGTCTCACCGTTTTCCTCCTGTGTGAGCATGTCCAAATTTGCAATGCCAAAGCAGGGCAGTGTCTTCGCCTGGCCTCAGATCTGGTGAGATTATTTAAAAACCAGCATTTCTTTGTTAATTTTTCCTGCTTGGGCTAGTCAGAAATTATTCTCTAATGATGCGTAATCCATATTGTCAATGAGAACTTTTAAGAATCTGATTTTTTTTTTTTTTTTCATCCCTAATTTTTGTTATCTGATCTTGTTGTAGACTGTCTTTAATGATCTGGGCTGTGGAGCAATGTGGGGCTGGGCAATAATGGTTTGGGGGCAGGCTCTGGACCTTGCTCCATGGGAAAGGCTGAGTGGCATCTGTCAGCATTTAACTGTGGGAGAACTTTCCTGGCCCAGGCTCCTTTGTGCAGTTTATTTCCTTCTGGCCTTGAGCTCGGGCACTGCCAGCTACTGTTGCTCCTTAAATATTACTGTGGTCACTGTTGCTCCTTAATTTTTTGCCAAGATCTGGGGATGACTTAGTTGTACAGCTCCATTGGCCATAAAAAGTGCCAAGGTGTTCAAACTGTCAGCTTTGCCAAACTCTGCTGGTGCTTCTGGCCTGCCCTGTGGGAGCCTTCAGACATTTATTTAAGTTGCCCCCTGGAAGGCTGGTAGCCTGTGACTGCCTGGTTATTCAGACCTGAGGCAGCTTTCTTGGAGGAGGGAAGGTTAAGATCTTGTATTTCCTCCAACCTGACCTGCCTTGGTGCATGGGCCCTGTTCTGGATGTTGCTGTCAGATCTGAATCCTTGCTCGCGGTGCTTGCCAAAGTGAGCCACTGGATGGAGAGGAGTAGAAAAGGCAAGAAATAAAATTTCATACTAGCACACCATGAACTGCATCCCTTAGGATTACCAGGGCTTCCTTCAAACAAAGGAACTCATCTCTGAAAAATCAGTTATAGTGGTACCAGAGTTGTGTCCTGCCTTGTTAATTTGTTTGAAAAAAGGTACAAGTAGTAAAATTAAAAAAAGAAGTCAGTTTTATGAAACAACAAGAAATTTTATTAAGATATTTTATTATGTGTCTCTGTAAGGAATAGACCAACAACCATATAAAAGCTTACAAAGATGGTTAACCTTCAACACTATAAATGTGTTAACGTGACAGAGGAAATTCACAATTTTGCATCTTTATTGACTTTTGCCGAGTGAAGGGAGAAAATTCTCAACTATGACATGCCAATGAGAATCTTTGACAGGAGACATTTACCATTGCTTTAAATCTTTTACCTTTTTGGTTTTTTGAGCAAGTCAATAACCCTGACTTGCAGAGTTAGGAGTGAAAAATACATTAGCACCATCATATTAGTCTTTTACACTTCCCTAATTTTAGTGGTCTTGACCAGCAATGACAGGAAAGTAGAGAAGCACCTTTGACAACAGAATACAATCCAACAATAAAATTATGGTGACTACTGACATTAAGGTATTAAACTCTTAAGATGCACTGTACCTTTCTCAGCAAATCAGTACAGAAATAGACAATTTTGTACCAAATGAATCCACAGAATTGACCACTGGGTCCAATGTGTTTTGATTTGATTGATTTTTGGTTTGACTCACCAGACACATCCCAGTTTCTGTCCATGTTGAGGTAGTTGAAACAGGGAGGTCTTTCTAGCTTTATGGACTGCATCTTGGAAAGAAGGGTAAACTTTGGTACTGGGAGCAATCAGTGCTTTGTAAATTGGCTAACATTCAACTAATAGAACACAGTGTTGTTTTAAGTGTTGAAGTTTTATTATAGCACCACGGAGACATGTTTTGAAGATGGAATTTGGTAAAAAAAAATAGAGCAAAAAAAAAAAAAAGAATTTTTACTGTATTTTGTGTAATAGCGAAAAAAATAACCCTTGATATCAAATTGATTTTTTCCCCCAGAAATTTTGTTAATAAATAACTGGGATACAGATGGGCACCTGTACTAGCTGACAAGGCTGAAACAAAGGAGCACGGTTGGAGTGTGAATCTGTTTGCTGGGGTTTCAGAAAAAGCAGGATCTTTGATTTATAAGAAGCAGACTGGGCCAATGTCCACGCCAAATTCCTGATCAGGACCACCAATATCTAATGGTGCAATATCAACCACCGGCAACCTCACTGTCTTGCGCGTCCTGTATTCGAAAACTGTTTTACCCCATTCACCAGTGTGTTTCTGTGAAGTTAAACAGAAAAGAAGAAAATGTTAGAGACATGAGTGCTGGGCTACCTGGAAGTCATCCCACAGTTTATCAGATTTCCTATATCTGTAATAACAAACCCTCTCAACCTGTTGAAAACTGGTTGCAGTCTCTGTGGAAATGACCCCAGGAGGGAGAAGTTGTGGACAGTGTTAGTGTTTTCCATTTGTTACTGAAAAGGCTGCAGGTGCTGTCAGACCAGCATGCTCAGGGATGTTCCTCCTCCTCTCCAGTACTTTCTGCTGCACTGACAACACGTAGGGAAGCAATTCTGGATCTGCAAAATGATTGTGTTTGCCTCTTCCCCTAACCATAGCCCATGGCTTCAACCAGCTAGCCTTGGTTTGGTATGACTGCTTTTACAGCTGACATGGGATGGATCAAAAATTGGTGACTGTGACTTCCTTGACATTGACTCTAAAGCAAGGAGATACCTGTGAGGCACAGATTTAAATGGAAGTGCACCTCACTACTTACAGTTGCTACAGGAATGGCACTTCAGAATCTAGGTTCAGAAGGTGTATAGGATCTAGGTTCCCCCTTCTAGCTGCAGCTATGTCTTTTCCTTACCCAGGCCATGCAAAGCTCTCTCTTCCTTTATTATGGGTCTAGTCCTCTAGAGGGAATTATTTATTTACTGCAGCGCTAAATTCCTGTTTACTTACAGTACAGCCATCTTCCAGAACAGCATATGTAAATTTGCTGTTTCCTTCAGCCTTGATCTCACTTTCCGTAGAGCTCATCAGTTTCAGAGCTTTTTTAACATTCCCACTGTCGTGGTCCATGTAGGCAATGCTGTTCTTGCAGTGGTAGGTGATGTTCTGGGAGGCACGGCTGGAGAGGATGCGCAGGAAAGCCAGCTGAACTTCGGAGACATCCTCTGGAAGCTCAGGATCTCCATAGCTGAACTGCAGAGTACCGACATAGGCAAGAGTGTTTGTTTAATCATGTCTAGGGACAGTCCACATGGTGATTTTTTCACATACTAATTGTCTCATTCAGTTTAATTTCAGAATTGTTTTTCAGTATGTTGTGATGTACAGTTCTGAACTGTGCTCATTTCTCACCTGGAAGCCTCCATCCATAGATTCTCCAAACCAAATGTGTTTCTTTCCACTGTTTGCACTGGTCCACCAGTTTTTCCTTGGCACAGTTCTGGGGTTAGCACTGAGGCAGGTCTCACCAGTTTCCATATTGCAGTAGACTTTAATAGCATCCATCTTGCAGCCTTGGTTGGGATCAACCCAGTACTCTCCTAGAGGTAAGGAAAAATGTTAAGGGGCTTAATATATTTGGATAAGAATCTGATTGCATGATGGTAAAGCTTATTTCTATGCCAGATTTCTGAACCAAATCAGGAAATGTATTAATTTTGATGGAAGAGATGCCACAGGAAATAAGATGGTACAAAAAGATACAGAGTTCATGTGAATACTGTGAGGGGACTGCAATTTGGAATAAATATAGGACTTGTAATTTTTTTTTTCCCTAAAATTATTTAAACATGTTCACTTCTAAGGATACAATGAATAGAGTTGAAGTCAAATGTATATTCTGCATAAATAGTTAATTAATGTTTAAAACTGTTTCTACATTTATCATCTTTTTAATGACATTTATTTGAAAAAAAGTCAAATTTTAATGGAAGATTTCTGCATTTAAATACTCAAGTTAAAAAAACCAAAAAACCAAAACAATCCCCAAGACCTGCTACCATTGGTGAAAATAGAATCCAAACATACCACTCTTGAGCTCGGGATGGCAGAATTTCAGGTCTCGGCAGTTACGAGCTGGATTCTTCCGGGACCCATCAGGACTAATGATGTTTTCAATCTGATTGTTAATTGATTTCATTGAAGATATGATGTCACCCAGATTGATATCATTTTCTTTGGGATCATCTCGATATTCATACTGTCCGTAGCCAGCTGGACCTTTCTCACCGGCACCCAGAGAAGCTACACCACCACAACATGGACCAGGAGGACCAGAAGGACCAGGAAGACCAGGCTGCCCTGGTGGACCCTAAATAAATAGTGAATAGGTTAAAACTAAAAGTCTCTGTGGGCCCTAGTCTTAAAAAAATGGTAATTCTTACACAAATATTTAGTTTACTTATTCGTTAATTAAACAGATGTAGAAACATCTGTTAGATTTTCCAGGCCTTTATTTTCTTAAAATTGGATTTTTCCCCCCCTCATTTTGTCAAGTTTGACTGTCTTTATGTCAGGGCTTTGAGAAGGAACCCTTTGCACTGAAATCCAGAGAATGACCATTTCTTGGCTTTAGGAGGTGACTGTGATAGTGACACCTTCACAGCGCTGGCCTCTCTAGAGCAGTCTAGGGACTGCATTCCATGGCTTCCCAGACCCAAAGGGAGTCTGGGCTCTGCAGCAAGGAGGAGATCCTGGTGTATGCAGAAAAGTCAGTGATCATCCGAGACCAACACAACACTCAGGGCATCAACAATTACACTAAACTACAAACGAGCTGCATGGTTTTGGATTTAGCCTTGGTAACTAGATACCTCCTGCCACAAGTCTTGTCCATGAAATAGAGAATTTCTGAGGGAGATATTTAAAGAGTTGAGCATCCTGTCTTTAATGAATAGTCCCTAAAGATTTGCTTGTGTGAGTTTGCACCGTTTACTTACGGCAGGGCCACTTTCGCCTCTGGTACCGCGGGGGCCGGGAGGACCAATTGGACCTGGGTAGCCACTGGTACCATCTTTTCCAGGTGGCCCAGCTGGTCCTGGGGGACCCTAGAACAATGAAGAACACAAATAATATGGTCAAGATAGTTTATCAGGTAATTCAGGAATACTTTTTGAGGTATTTCAAATATTTCTGTATGATTTATCAGGAGTTTTTTCTTTCTTCAGCTGCTGTCTGTTAAGATGGCCAATTAAAATTTATGTCTGTATCTACCTACATATTAACTAAACAGTCTGAATTTTCCTTGCAGTTAGGCTGAGTAAGGAGCTTTTCTTACCCTTGCACCGGAAGCTCCTGGACCTCCAATTGCACCTTGTGGACCCAGGGGCCCCTATGAAAAAAGGGAAAGTCAGTCATAGACCTCCTGCTAATATCTTGCAACTAGATGGATGTGCCTTAAATAAAGACACTGAAAACATCTTTAAGATCATACAAAACACATCCTTATAAAAAGGCTATGTCAGATATGAGAGAGTGGTGACCATTCTTTAACCAGAAAAAAAAGTTGAATGTTCTCTATATGAAAACACATTAGAGATGTGTTATCCAAAATGCGAGAAAGCTAACTGACATCAATGAGCTTTGGATGAACTCTTACATTCATAAGGATATAGCTATAGCCAAAATGCTCACACTCATGATTTCAAATGCATTTACAAATTTGCTCTGTGTGCACTGCAAAGCCATTTGTTTAAAAGTTATTGATCATCAAATGAGAATTTATCAATTTTTCTTTTTTCATGTTATATGTTAGACTCCAGGTTCTATTGTGTTGTTGAATAGGTTGGTATTGGGGCCATCTTTGGTACCTTAACTGAATGAGCTTTGGTTTCTTGAGTCTCACTTGTATCATGCAGAGTATTCATAGGTTTTTTTCAGTATAAATCCCTTCTTAAACTTTTACCAATGGTAAATATCTATGGCATGCGTGTCTATTCTTGCCCTTCAGTTCTCTTAGCTATGTTCAAATGGTGATGCATGTTTACAATTCAGTAGTTTACAATTTCCTGCCCATTTCACCCCAGTATTACTTTCTATGAAAGATACATGACAAAAGTGAGGTATTTGGACTCTGAGTAGCTTTAGTTGTCTGTCTAGGATAGATTTCTAATAGATAGAGACATTTCGACCCCTACTTCTCTCATTCCTGATTAAATCAGGAATAGCCTCTATAAATGAATATATAAGAAATTTTTATTGAAAAGGTTATAATGAACCCATCTTTACTTCTTAGCAGCTTCTTCCAGTTCTTTAATAATGGTTATGTCAGGTTGATTCAGGGAATCTGGATTTTGAAACATTTGACAATCAAATTAACATAGATTCCCATCAAATTAGCTAAGGTTAATTAGGTACCTGGGGCCTAAACACAGAAACTAAGATCAGCTGTAATTGCCAATCCAATGCAAAATACTCACAGGAGGACCAGGGAGACCGGGGGTACCAGGAAACCCTCTGTGACCCTTTATGCCATTGCTGCCTCGTTCACCAGGTTCACCTTTATCACCACGAGGACCTTGAGGACCCTGTAAGAGTAGATTTGCAATGAAAGGAAGATAGAAGGAGATAAGAGTAATGCCCATATAACAGGAAGTAGTGAATGGAGGACATCACAGATACTTTAAATATGACTTACGGCAGGACCACGAGAACCAGCAGGACCAGTAGAGCCAGGAGGGCCAGGTGGACCCTGTGACATGGTAAGAATGAGAAGGTATGGATCACTTGGAGCTGCTGAGCCCACCTCTTTATTTCCAGATAAGCTGTATGTTCACAGCCAGCAGGTGTTGGGAAACAAGGGGAAGCTCCACACACACTATAATCAGCAAGAATCCTGGCCAGGCCATTTTTGTACCAATGCCAGCCTTTCTCAGCTGCCCCTGAGCATTGATCTGTACACAGGCACTACAGCCCTTCTTCCCTCTGTGAGGGGCTTTGTGCTCAAGCTGTGCTGGTGTCAGCACTCATGAGAAATAACTTGAGGGCTTCCAAAGTTACTCCCTTAGTTTAAATAAATAACACATTGCTTGTGCTGCATGAGCACCAGATGGAATGGAAATTAAAATAGGGGCTGGTGGGATGATGTGCTTTTTGGTATCCTACGGAGTACGTGAATTTTGAGCTTAATTTCTGTACAGTTGTCATAACATAAACCGAGATGTCTTTCCCCTGGATATTTTTCTAGAAGAGATCCTTGATGTCAAGCAACTCTGACAGTAACAAGTGTATGACTCTTCAAAACTTCTCTATTACTGCATGAAATGGACTTTGCATAGGAAGGGTATGCAAGCAAGCAGTAACCTATTTGCTTTGGTCTTACCTGAAATCCTCTTTCACCAGCTTTTCCAGGTGCACCAGCATTACCTGCAGGTCCAGGGTGGCCAGGGGGTCCTGGAGGGCCAGGAGAGCCACTTTCACCACGGTCACCCTGCAGATAGTAACAGGTGGAGGGATAATAAATGTCATGTTTTATAGAACTCAATACAAGGAATATGTTCAGTGGAGCACAGGAGGTTCAAGGAACAAATTACTTAGCACAGAACTACATATATTGCCACGTAGTTCATGTCTCATTTATTTGGCAGTCTAAGGATATTGGTGATTTCTTACTTTGCCTCCTGGGGATCCGTCACGTCCAGGCAAGCCATCGGAGCCTGGGTTACCCTGCAAAACAGAGGGGGACAGTTTGTTCATAAACTGCATGACCAGTAGACAGCTTGTTTCCCAGTAAGCTTAAACAATGCTCATCAAAGAAAGAGTTTTCAAGAAGAAAGAGTACCTGGAGGTGGAGTGGCCCCTAAAAGACCTGTAACACTTGCATTATTTTGTAGGCATACAGACAGTGCAATGTCCTGTTCAGTTCCAGGTGGGACAGATTAGGTCCCTGGGCCGTGAAGGGGAGGGCAGGGACAGGAGGCTGGACCTCCTTACAGGAGGGCACGATGTGCCCAGGCCCCTGTGCATCCGGCTGGTGAGGGAGGCTTTGTGAACCTTAAAGCATATTTGCTGCCGGAGTCTCCCGTTTGTAACTGACAAGCTAGCAGGGAAATCCCATCCACTCACATCTCTGCCAGGCTCTCCAGGTAAGCCTCTTTGTCCAACAGGACCTTGGGGACCAGGAGCACCGCGTTCTCCTGGGATGCCGTTGGTGCCTGGTTTACCATCTTCACCCTGAACAAAAAGGGGAAGGATTCCATTGCAGATAATGTTTTTAGGAAATAGCAGTGTATTTTGCATCTTATTAACTATGCAGGGATCTTGACGGAGACCTAATGAAGTGATGGGACAACGTAGCTTTGCTGGTTGCGAATACACAAAATAAGAGATAAAAACTTGGCCAGACTGGTTTCTTTTTATTGCTGGTAATAGTCATGCAAGGCCATTGACTGTTCCTCATGGATTGTCAACTAAGGAATAATAAACGGGTATGTCTCTTCTTATGTGCCCAAACACAATGGCCAAAGCACTTAACCAAAAATGCTGGTCTATCACTGTATTAGTGATGAAATACAAACCAAGCCTCACCCCACCTTTTCTGAAGGGAGGTGAAAGTATTTTCTGTTTGGGTCCTAATATTTAAGCAAGAAACATATTGAGAATTAAGCAAAGGTAAACAACTAGTGGTAGGTGAGACTATGGTTTGGATCTTGTACCCAGGAGAGGTTACAGCCTCCTCCTCATGACCCTCCAAGGTGTGTGCAGTGGGTAATATACTCCTAGATATATAATATGTGTAATATAATCTGAAAGACAACCTTGCATCCCACAGCAGTTGGATACCAGACTTTTTAAAGCCTGATCTTATGGATGTAAACATAAATAACTGTAAATTCTCTCATCTCCGGACTAAAAAGCATTAAACCCCCCAGCACCCCCAACGCAATCATTACTTTTTGTCCCTCTAAGCTATTTTTAGCACTTTCTGAGTCTCTAGGCTATTTTTAGCTGCTGGGTTAGTGTTGTGTTAGAGTTGAGGCTGTAGGTGCAGTGAAGGGCTCTTACCCTGGCCCCTGCCATCCCAGGTGGGCCACTGGGGCCACGCAGGCCTGGCAGACCTGTGTTCCCCCGGCCGCCAACGATGCCTTGAGGACCTGGCTCACCCGGCGCCCCCTGTTTGAGAAAAGGTCACTTCAGTCAGTGGGAGCATCTTTAACATTCCCTAGGTGGCTGCTTGTTCTGGACAGATATAATCCCTGTCTCCTGGTGGAACAGTCCTTGGCTGAAGGGCCACTTACCCTTTCTCCTCGTGCACCTGGGGGCCCTTTTTCTCCTGGTGCGCCGGGCTCACCTCTGATTCCAGCAGGTCCTGGACCTCCAGGAGCACCAGAACTACCAGGGGGTCCGGGAGGCCCATCCTTGCCTGCAGGTCCTGCATTACCAGGGGGACCTGGACTACCCTAAAAAGAATTTTAAAAAGGAAAGCGTGAGCTGCACACATGTACTGGCATTGGTCTCATGAAAGCCAGCCAGACTTGAGTCATTGCCTGGAGGCAGATTTAGGGTCCAGCCCCTCTGCACCCAAATCTGATCCTGGTGTTGTAAGAGAATCCTTTCATGTATCACTTTCACAACTGATATTTTTTTATTCCTGCTGTCTGAACATACACCTGCACATTTTGGATGCCCAGTGCCTGTAATGCATCCAACACAGGGTACACATTCCTTCTTCATGGCTCTACCACCGAAACTGAAAATAGTAGCATGCCCTTCTGCTTTCTTCAATCACTCCTGCCATATGCCTTTAATATGGTGTCTTGGACACGTGCAGAATGAAATGTCTTTCATTACAGTCTTAGCTGAGCCAATGAATGGAAATCATTGCACTAACTTTACTGGTACCTTAATTAAAATCTGACTTTCTATTCCATACAATAAGGAGAGTAAACTCATTTTTGCAGATTTTTTTCCTGAAGTGCAAGCATCATATTAAGAATGTTTTTGCATAATATATTTTAATATATTAATAAATGTCTAAATGTATCCACAGTGTAAGAATAAAAGAAAAGAGTATAAACCAGCTTACATTGTTACCAGGGGGACCAGGTAGACCACGAGCACCAGGGAAACCAGCAGCACCCTAGAGGAGATCAGTGGTTTTAGTTGTCATTTTCTGAAGACTGGAAACACAGGAACAAATTGATTTTTACACTGCTGAGTTTAAATTATAGTCATGTTTTTTTGAAACCTGAATTAAATGTCCTGCAACTGAACAAAAAGTCACAATTTTTTTTTTTTTTTGGTAGGAGTCACATATTCTCCTTAAACTTGAGCTAATGGACAAACTTGAGCTAATGGCAAAGATGGCAAGTAAATATGATAACTCTTGAGATAAGCCACGTTAGAGCTTCGGGTCATTGTGCCAAAAGCTATTTTGGCACCTTACTTATATTAAAATCAATGTAATCCAGATCACTAAACACCTCAACTTTAATTACTTCTGCTAGAACACTTTAATTATTCTTGAACTGCCAATAGTAAAGTCATTGAAGTTCTTATTTTTCATTTACGTCACATTTGTTGTAATAAATAGAGCCATTTAGCAGTGACTGAATTGAAGAGATACTCACAGGGCCGCCAGGAGATCCACGGTCTCCTTTTATTCCTTGGGGACCAGGTGGACCCTACATGGAAGGAAGTAGATAAAGCGAATGATTTGATAAAGATTAAAATTATAGGAAGTGTCAGTAAATTTCAGGCAGTTCATCTCCTTACAGTTGGGCCCAGCACCCTGAGGCAGGCCTGCAGAAACCTCTCTGTAGTAACAAGGAACAGCAAACACTTACTGGGGCTCCAGGGCCGCCTTGTGGGCCTGCTGCTCCAGGGGGTCCAGCCTCTCCTCTTAGACCAGGGGGGCCTCTTTCTCCTTTCCCGCCAGGTTCCCCATTTTGGCCCTGTAAAAAATTATATTGTTACATTACCACTCAAAAAAGCAGATGTGATGAGAAACCCTATCCAGGTACTCTTCTAAAGGCAATTTAAATATTAAATGAAATGTGAATGCAGTTGAACTCTACTGGCCTACCAATGCAGGAGGGGAAGGACAAAGCCATATTGCCCTACGTGTGCCTGAGTACAGAAAGAGTAGTACAGACACTTACTGGGGCTCCAGGGAAGCCAGCAGGCCCAGGAAGACCTTGCTCTCCTCGCTCACCCTGTGGAAAACCACATGTCAGCAATGGAAGATGTTAGAAAGATAAACTTCACTTTAAAAGTTAGAGAATACTCCTATTGATGCTGCTGAAGTTTTTTTGTCTTTCTTACCAGCCTTTGGAGGAAAAAAACCCAAACCTCTGATTCGAAACAACTGTTGCTCTCAAATGCTAAACACAACTGTTCAGGAATTATCTGATAATTATCTAAAATGTGATAAACTTAGCTACACCTGTATAAACCCTGAGCAACATCCACGGTGTTCCCTTGATCCAACTGAGATCCCAATGTGTTCAATATAAAAAAAAATAAATACAAGAAAGAGTACTTTTAAGTTTACTTAACTTTAAATCAAGATGGACATGACTATTGCTCACACTTTTGCCCTGCCCTGCCACCTCAGCCCTCTGACCCCTTTGCAGAATTAAAAGCCCTGATTTTCTGAAGACTTTAGTACTTATAAATCCCAAGAGTCAACAGGAGCTGAATGTACTTAGTTTATTTACAGCCCAAGCCACGTTTTCCTGATCGGGTTGGCGCAGCACTGATGTTTATAGGCAAAAGGAGCCATGGTAAAGTTCTACAGGAAGAAAAGTTCTGTCACTTACAGGACCTCCACGGGAACCCATTGGACCAGGGGCACCTGCTGGGCCAGTCTCTCCCTGCAAGGAACAAGGATGGTCAGTGGGTGTTCGCTTCCCATGAGACAGCCACCCTGGGACTCTTTACAGTACAAACACAATTATGAGGATGCTTTACCTTATCTCCAGGTGGGCCAGCAGGACCAGGAGGACCGATGGGACCTACATTGCCCTAAACAATTGGAAAATTGGAAAATGGTATATTTTGCATCAAAATATGACAATGTTAATGCCTCTGCTTTCATCAAGAGCGTTTATGTTTCAGTGTAAACAGATTGCCAAAGATATTTAAATGAAACAAGTCTACTGTGCCAAAGTGTAATTGCACACCGTGTTTTGGAGTGATGCTCTGAAATCACACCATTTTGCAGTGTGAGAGATCTCCACCGAGTGATTCTTCTTTTTTCCCCACCACCCAAACCTAATCCAAAACCACCTGAAGTTAATAGGTCTCTCTCAATGGTATACAATAAGTCACCTGTTGCCCTAATTTTCAGATAGATAATTGATCCACATTTCTTCAGCATATATTCAGCATCTCCTGAATAGCTCCCTGACTTATTTCTTTCTTGAAAATTTGGTGTGTACCTTATGGTCTGAAATAAATTTTTTGTATTTCCTCCAACTCAACCAAGCTGAATTTGTGTATTTGTCATCCCTCATTACTTGGACGTATATACTGCCTGCAGGTACTGATTTGATAGATGTGCGTATTTCAAGTGTCTATTTTATGTGTATTTGCTATATGGATGTAGAAATACATCATATGTAGTAACCTGTAGGAGTATGCTGTATGAGAATATTTACTATCAACGTCTTTTTGTGATTCATTATAGCATCAGTCAGGTAGATTTTCTCTACTTTCATATGACTGCTTTACCTCTAAAACATTGTCCCAATCAACTGCAATCTTTCTGCAAAAAAATCCATTATATTTACCCAAGGAGAAGTAACCACAAAAACTAGTATTAGGTCTAATTTAATTTACAAACCCAGTTTTGCACTCTGGAATGAAACACTATGAGATTACAACTTTACCTGTCCTAGATAGTATTAATCCACGGTGAGGTTACTCATGTTCTAAGTGCAGGCTGTGTAAAGGTAATGGATAAACTGTTGGATGTTTAAATACTCACTCTCTCTCCTCTTGCACCAGGAAGGCCATCAGCACCTTTGCCACCAGGTTCTCCCTAGGAAGTTGAAGACATAAAAAGCGTGAGCAAAAAGGAAGCATGAGCTTAAATGAGGGAAGGATCTCATGCTGAGGGTCTCTCAATAGCCAGATTTTCCTGTTGAAACTGGGAATGATGGGAAAAAAACCCAAATTGATTCAAAACGAAATCTATGCCAGATTGTCTGTCCGTGGTATGAACTATTCTCATCGTTCATTAGACTCAGTAGAACTGTTTTGATGTACCCATCCCCCAAGAAATCCAGTGAAGCAAGATATCTAGCATGTTTTAAACTGAGGGAAAAATCCCATATTTTTCAAGATATCTAGCATGTATTAAACTGAGGGAAAAATCCCATATTTTTCAACATCTAGGACCCACATCCCGCTGCTAACTCAACAGTACTGCTACAAAATCTGCACCTCTGAAATCAGGCCAGAGTGAAGACGTGGACAAGTCCAGTGCCTTGTGGGAAGCTAACATTAAATTAGCATAAAATCAAAAGCGTGTGTTTGTTACCCTCTCCCCTTTTGGTCCAGGGCTTCCAGATGCTCCTCTCTCTCCTGGCATTCCCTGTAAGCCAGGCAGTCCTGTGCCTCCAGGGGGACCAGGTGGGCCAGGAGGACCCTAAGGAGTAACAAAAAATAATTAGAAAAAACAAAATTAACCCAGATGGTAGCAGAATAGCAGAAAAGGAAGAAAGTCTGTGGGTACCTTGGCACCTTCTGTGCCAGCAGGACCTGGTCCACCTCTTGTTCCAGGAGGTCCTGGAGGACCTTGTGCACCACGTTCTCCTGGGATACCATTTTCTCCCTGTGATAAAAAATGTGTTATTCTTTGTTTTCAGGGTCATACTTTGTTAATTCATTTATGTCATTACAAAAAAGTTGCTTTATTACTTACCTTAGGGCCTGGGAATCCGGGTCCTCCAATATCACCTTTTGGCCCCTGATTATGAGAAAATAAATGTAAGTTATTCATGAACTTTACTTAGTAAATCTGCATTGTGGTTGGCATCCTGTTTCTCTGCCCTATTATTCCCAAAATCAGACTTTGCTGCTCTGAAGAGAGCTGAGAGCTGTCTGAATTTGGAAATATAATATAGGAAGAGCTTCTTACTAATTTTTTGTTACTTAAAAAAAAAGGAATTACTACTTACTGCTTCTCCAGGCTTTCCATTCTCTCCAGCTGGTCCTGGTCCACCAGGCAATCCCTGTATGAAGAAACAGTATTATCCATGTTACACAGGTAAATTACGCATTTTCCATCTTCAAATTTTAGGTTTTGACACAAAGATGTGTGGCCAACTCATTCTAATCCTTCGGAAAGAAGGAGATGCCAATTCGATAGCTAAGGGGTTTAGGTGACACAATCTCAGCTAACCCCCTGGTTTGCAGCGATCTGTGATGCAGTAAATTCTGTTAAGTGGTTGATCTGTTATATTCTATTATATTCAAAATATGATGAAACATGGCATTCCAATGTAAATGTTCAGATGCCTTTATTTTTTTTTAATGTTGTGTGTGTGTTAGTCTATTAAAAAGAATCAGAAAACAATAAACACACAGCACCTGGAGGCCAGGTGGGCCTGCTGGTCCTGGTTCTCCTCTCTCCCCAGAAGCACCCTAGAATCAAGCAAATGAGGAAGAAAATCCATGAACTTGCCTGAGAACCCTTCAACATATAAACACCTCCACACCACCCCTAATCTATGCTTCCCTATCATGACCTGATGACGACATTGCACAATCTCAAAAAATAACATATTTTAGTGTTGTGGTATTTGCTCTTTTCACTCCAACTCTTAGATGTGATTCAGCAGACACATTTTAACTTGATAGGAGATCGAAATGCCGTAAACATTAAAGGAAGCCACAATACACTTCTATTTGAAAAGACCAAGAGCTCTAAATCGACTTTTCATTTCAATCTACACCAGGTATACCTGAGTCAAGTTTCTCCCACCAAGGTTTTGAATATTCATTCATTAAAATAAAAGCAAAGAAGATCTCCTTTGTTTTTCTTCATAAAGGGAGATTTCTTCAAATCGTTAAAAATATTTTCCTTCCCTAAATTCCCAGTGTCTATCTGTAGACGTCAGACCCCCTGATCATTGCCTCAGACGGGCCCACCACACTTACAGTAGGTCCCGGAGGACCTGGAAGGCCAACATCACCATTCTTCCCAGCAGGACCCTATTCAAAGACAAAATTAGGCTACGGTTAGAGAGCGATACCATTTTGTAAGACTCATCAAGTTGTTATTAATATTGTGTCATTATTAAACAAAATACTAGCAAAACTTACAGGTGTTCCAGGTGGTCCACCAGGGCCTCTTTCTCCATTCTTGCCTGGTGCACCCTTACAAGGAAGAAAGATTACATTTGAAATACTTGTCTCTGGTCAGCGGACAATAGTCTAAAGCAGCAGCATGAGATAGCCCCACTATGGAGAAATTTAGTTGAACATTTGACTCATCAAGGATCAGCACAAACGAGGAGAAATCCCACTCACCTCATTGCCCTTAGGACCAGGGAAACCCATCACACCTGGCTGGCCACGTGGGCCTGGAGGGCCAGGGGGACCAGAGCGTCCAGATTCACCCTGACTGCCCTGGGATACGCAAAAAAGAAAGGAAGACATGGCACCTGTGAGGTGAAGTAAAGCAATACCCATGGCTCGTTGAACAGTGAGTGAGGGGGAGACACTGTTCAAAACTCATCATGTGTTTTGTATTGCAGCTTGTGTCCCATATACTCTGAATTTACACAGTACGGAATGACAGTTTGCAGGCTGCTGTTACAATGATACAGCATAGAAAGTGCTCTGGTAGCTAAAGCAAACAAAGAGGAGACAATTAATCTGGCTGTGATAACAACCTGTTGTGGATGCTGTGGGATGAGGGTAGGGTTGGGTCAGTAGGAGGACTAGGATAAAATATTTGCACAATATACATACGGGAGGGCCAGGTTTCCCATCACTTCCAGGGCTTCCTGGAATTCCGGGCAAGCCCTGCAATTGAAGAAAAAAAGAGTGTCATATTTCAGTTTAAAATTTATATTATTAAGTTTCAATTCATAAATATAAATATATAAAAACTACTTGCTTGATTTCATCCTCTTTAATAAAGATTAAAAGTCTTCCAATTTCCCTCATCCCATGAAGGGGGAAAATTGGAGAAAGCAAACAAATTCTGTCATTATGGGTTTATTGCTTTTTCTGAGAGTTGCATATAAACAAGACAGCAGACATTAATCAACTAGCACAAAAATTTTGTTCTTTCATTAGTTTTAGATGGAAAAAACAAGAAATGAAACAGTTCTGACTCCATACCTCTACCTGAAAGCAACACAATGTGTAACACTTTTTCATTAACTTGTTTAAATTTCTAAATACTATTTTTGTTGTATTTTAAATGATACATTTTCATTGCCAATAAAATCTTGTTTAGTTCCCAGAAGCCTGCAGCTGGGCTTTTGAATGTCAATATATTTGTTGTTAGGAGTTGCTAATTCCTAGTACAGCTCCCCGAATGTTCCATGTACACTTAGATGTTGTTACATTCTGTCAGTATTACAATAGACCATCTCTGAAATCTTACTGATATGTACTGTAAAACCTGACCAATAGCTTATTTGCTTTAATTGCAGATAAGCCAAAAATATAATACTTAAGTATATTGAAATACTTAATGTATAATTTAATTATTTAAACATTTAAGTCTATTTACATAATAATTGAAATATAAATATATTTAAATAAAACCCCTAAATATCTAACGTTAGAACTTGCTGAAATGTAAAGAGCTAATGCAGAAAACCATCCAATGCTAATTCATGTTAAAGGCATTTCTCATGGCAGGGCCTGGCATGCTCTGGGAGCTTCCCCAAAGCCTCCCCCACTGCGTTGTGGCAGTGTCCTGGGAATGCCTCGTGCCTCTGCACAGCGATCTGTCCCACCATGAATGGATGCTACTACTACCAAAAGGAACTCAAAGGAAGGATTTCTAGCTGGACTCCTCTATCGTATCAGCTCAGATGAGTCACCTCTAACAGAGTTTATCTCTTTTTCTTGGACATGTCCAGTCTTACTCTCATTCCAGGAAGACCTGGGCCTCCGTCTTGTCCACGCTCTCCTGCGGGCCCGCTGGGGCCAGGGGGACCTGGGCTGCCACGCTCACCTGCAGGACCCTGGAAAGAGATGTGGAGATTCACAGCAAGGGAATAAGCATCGTACTGACTCTCAGATTGTCCACCTAAATTCACATGGATTCTCCAAAAGTTTGGAGGACTTTTTTGGAGGAAGATTTATACCTTTTCACCTGGAAGTCCATTGCTACCGGGTAAGCCACGGAAACCAGGGGAGCCC
Organism: Eulacestoma nigropectus; assembly: GCA_013397775.1. NCBI lineage: Eukaryota > Metazoa > Chordata > Aves > Passeriformes > Eulacestoma > Eulacestoma nigropectus. Next base: position 125,071 of record VZTE01005228.1, on the reverse strand, counting down.
TGCCAGATAAAAAAACAAACTGTGGATTGTAGGCAATATAACACAGGTAATGTCAACTGGGTTTTTCTTCTCGACAATTTACCATTAGACATATCAGGATGAAAATTAATGGGACAAAACAGAAGATGGAAGTGGCATTTCACTGTGGTAAGAAGGACTACAGGCTATTTTCTCTTTGGTTATAATGCTCCTGCTGAAATTGTAGCCTGTCCTCCCTTATTTTTAGCTGGCCCCGAATCATTATTTATGAGTTTTCTAATATTTATATTTACTACTATCTTAATTGCTTACAAGAAATTTAAATGATAAATTTCATTTTGCAACCCCATTTATATGTTTAGTATGATTAATCAGTTCATTGTGCATCTTTGGTTTTCTCATCACTTCAGCAAATACTGCAATCAATTATTAAGTTAGGGCTTACAAATAGGTCAGCACAATTTCCTTTGCTTCTGATGAGAACAGAAATCTAAAATTTTTAATGATGTTGCTATTTATTTTGTTGACTATAACAATTTGTGGATTCCTCTGTGAGAATTATTAAATTTTTTGAAAATTATTTAACATACTAGCCAAAAAACCTGTTTGCAGTAAAGATATTGTAACATAGAAGATATCCTGACAATATTGCTGTTATTGATATTTAAGATGTATTAACAATAGAGATGTTGACACAAAGACATATCTTGAATGGAGAAGAATTTGCATTAATTTCACTTTCCAGAGTGGAAATTTGATTGTTTATTTTTGATTACTGAAAAGTAATTTTGAAATTTTTATTATTTATTCTCCCTTGTAGTTCTCAGAGTTTATGATTGCGTCTCAGCAAAATAAGATCACTGCTTCTTCTATATCAAAACCAGAAAGAAATTAATTTATTTCCAACTGAAATAGATCCAAGAGCTGCAATTCAGAGGAGAAACTAGATAAGAATTCTCCCCAGTTTTGTAACCCAGTTTCACATCTGGAATTTGCTGAGAAGAGATATGGAGCCAAATTTCTCCTGGAAGAGTTTTGAACTTCAGAATTTGCTGTCTCTCTCTCAGCTCAAAAGGTCGTGTACCACAGCTCACCCTTTCTCCAGGGGTACCAGGTACTCCATTCTGCCCGGGTTCACCATTTGCACCTCTTTTCCCTTCCTCACCAGGAGGTCCAGGAGCACCTGGGGTGCCGTTTTCACCCTGGCAACAACAGAAACCAAGGCCATCAGTGCAGTAGAAGTCTCCAAAAAACTAAACAGGTTTTGCATGTGGAATGATTCAGGGTTCAGGCTTCCTTGAAAGAAGTCTCTGGACACATTTTGAAATCACTTACACGCTCGCCTTTTGCGCCTGGTTCTCCTTTTGCACCATCCTTACCAGGGTCTCCCTAAAAAGGGGAAAATCCCATTAAAATTATAGGTTGCAACTGGGTATCATTCTAGAACTACTAGATGTACTGAAATACTAGGAAGTAGACATGATATTTCAGATTATTGACTCCTTTTTTTTATTTAACATTCTGCAAAGGAATTAGTGTGCACTGGCTGAACCTGGAAGTGGAAGTCATGGGACTCCTTAAAAATCCAGCAAAGGAAAGAAGTGTTAATCTTAAACTGCATTGAGTAAAATTTTATGTCTGTTCCTGAGCTATTTCAGACATCATTGAGTCTTTTGTTTAAAGTCCCTGAATATTTTCTCTGACAAAGAGCTACGTGTGGTGTAAGGCTGTAAGAAAAAGGCCTGCTGGGGTAAGTGTCTGTATAAGAGTGGGTACAACTCGTGGGGTGTCGTGGACTGTGGACTCAGCCCTTGGGAATTTAAACAGGTGAAATTAGAATTGTAAAACAACAGATTTTGTCTGATGTAACCAATTTACGCAAGATATATCTTTGTTGTATCTGAATTGATAGACAATTTAGGAGAGCAAATAGGTATTACTACCATATTTGTATATAATCTTTATATGTAGCAAATGTGTCAAAGAAATATGTTATGTTTTTACAAAAATAATTGCCTATTTTCATAACAAAATAAGTTATTAGGCTATTTCAAGTGAATAGGAGAAGATCAATGGGGATTTTTTTAATGGTATCAGGCTTACTTCCACCGTATTTGTTTGTACCACCAGTGTAAATACCATTAGTAACTCACCGGGCTGCCTTTTGCCCCAGGGTTTCCACTTGCACCTGGAGGACCAGGAAGACCACGGCCTCCTGGCAGACCAGGAGCACCAGGAATACCAGAAGGTCCCTGCACAGAGAGAACAACAGACAGAGATGAAGAGAGAACGGCGTTGATGGACTCTACCCAGTCCAAACAGTGATCCTCACCAACACTGTGCAGCAATGGCAGTGGTATGAAAAGTACCCACCATTTCACCCTTGTTGCCAGGGCTTCCAGCTCTTCCAGGAGGGCCCTGGAAAAATAAATATATGAGTAACCAATGCTGCTAACCCAGGACCAGAACAAAGGACACCCAGGACTCTGTGAAGAGCAGGTGACACAGCACCTCTCAGGTCCCATGTGTTATTGATGTACCTGAGGCCCGGGTGGCCCGGCATGACCCTGAGGACCAGGTTCTCCTCTCTCTCCAGGACTACCACTAGCACCAGCAGGACCAGGAGGACCAGCTTCACCCTACAGAAAAAAACAGTAAAAGGAGAAAATAAAGGCATTTTAGTAATTTCCAGGGCAATCAGGATTAAATTAAGGGTTTCTTCCTCTACTGTGGCATCTTTCTGTGATTTAGGAAGAAGGCTTCCAGCACCATCACCTGGGTGCAAGAGCCAGATGAGCTGAGGCACACAGGATGCGGTTGCTCCAGGCAGTACATGGTGCACAGCTCCTGAAGCTGTGGGATGTTCACTCCAGTCCCTCCCACAGCACAACACAGAGCACGGGGGATCCACCACTTAGTGGTGTTTTGTTGGAGGCATTAATGAAGATGATGAGGATTGGGTTTGTCTCGTGCTGCATATGGCAGCACATCTGTTCTAGGCTTGCCCAAACAGTGTAAGGGCAGCCAGGAAAAGGAGGGCTCGTAAAATAATGATGTACAGTGATATGGGCTGTGTAACCAGAGAAAGGGCCAAATCCCATGGAGTAATGTATCTTTAGTTGAATACCTTAAAACCTGGAGAGCCTGGAAATCCTGCAGTCCCAGGGGGACCTGGGGGACCCTTAAAAGTGAAAGAAATACGATTAATGCAAAAGGTAAAAGCCATATGGAATTAATCTTAAGTTAAAAAAGAGAGTCTGATTATGGGATTTTTCTCTGAGTAAGGAAACACCTGGCAAAATAGCAAATATAAATCATGCTGTAAAAGATGAAATTTGGCTAGTCCTAAAAAATCACACCTACATCTTAGTTACCCTGACTTTTACATGATCAGCTGAATTTCTGTGTTTTAAATTTAAAAAGATGAAATCTATCATTAAGGAGATTAAGTTATAAAAAACATTCAAAATTTGTTCTAATTATAAAAAAGGAATGAGAAAAGAAAGCCAATACAGCTCTTACGCACACAAGCGGACATGCTCAGGTTTCTAGGCAGATGGGAAAGAAAAATGTTTGCCCATTTCAGACAGCTAAATAATATATTTGAAAAGAACATTCAAAATTTGATCTTCATGGAGTACAGCAATTCCATCCATCTATATGTTCTCTGAGAATAATCTGGGTTTGGATTTTTGCATTTCCTGATTTACAGTGTTAAAGCTCTCTTATTGCACTGTGTCTTTTAAGTATCTTAATCAACACAGTTATGAAATACAACTAAATAAAATGATTATTCCTGAACAAGTGCAACTCAATTCCAGGTCTGCTGGCACTGCAGAACATCAGCTAGAAGTAATTAGACTAAAGCAGCACAAATACTTAAAGTAAAGTTGTCTTACAGGTGGGCCTGCTGCTCCTGGAGATCCGTCTTTGCCACTGGCACCCTACAGAAAGAAGAGAGGTGTTGGGTACAAAGCACTGCCCTGGACACAGAACCCACATCCTTTCAAGTCCATGATTCAGAGACTGTATTCTTGTGTCTGTACATCCCCACTTAGTTGACGAAGACCCAAGGATTCCTTAGTTGAGAAATTCTAAATTAATAATTAACTAAATATTTTGTGAAGGGATATCCAACACATTGCATGACTTGCACTGAGACAGGAAGATGTAAAAATACATTATTGTTACATTTCTTAAGGAAATGGCAGCTACAAAGCATTGTCTGTGTGAATGAGTAAGATTGCGATAGATGTACATTTCAAAGTACCAGTTACTTCCGATTCACATAAAAGACTAAATTTCACTCCAAAAACCTGATGAACACTGATGATTTAAATGCTGTGTTGAATGTTATGAACTAAGAATTCCTTCAGAGCAAAGGATATACCCCCTAATCTCAGTCAAAGACGAATTTTATCTTTTTCCTGCAAGTTACTTCTGAGATTGCACTTCTTCCCTCTGTCTGCCTTCTGCCACTCTTTGCTTCCACTCCTCTTCCCTGTGTCTTTTGGCCGAACCTGAGCTTATGCCGAAACACTGAACTCTTCCTCAATGTGTAATCTATTCATTTTAAAAAGTGAAACAGGAAATGAGATGGTGAACATGTTGTGGGTTAGAAGAGTTACATCTTTACTGGGAACTGAAAAGTTTTCATGTGAGATTTTTACAGATGCTGTATAGTTTTTTACTCCTTTGCATTACAACTGCTTTAAGTAGGGAAATCTCAACGTATTGAATCCAAATATAGGCTGCCTCTGGATAAGAACATCTGTAGTTACTTACAGGGCCACCGGGATTTCCAGGTCTTCCTCTTTCTCCAGCTGGACCTCTTGGTCCCTAGAAAACATATAAAAATGAATCTGTTAAGTGGCTTCTAAAATAAGAAGGCTGAGCAAAGACAAATTGCTCTTATTTGCATAACTCACTATTGCTCACTGCATATGGTGGAGTAATTAAAGTTAAAAGACGAGGAACAACTCAGTTAACATTTAAACACTACAGGATGCACATATTTACCGGTTGGCCCGGTGCTCCATTCACTCCAGGAAGACCAGTTTCACCCTGTTATGGAAATAAAACAAAATGAACTTTGGTGAGAACATTTTTTAGTTTATTCAAGGGGAAGAGACACAGAAAAAAGCCCAATTTGTTGTTCCTTTCTAGTAGTGCTGGGTGTCCTCAGCATGAACTGAGTTCTGAGAAGTCTAAACAAATGTCAAATCAAAAATTAAACAGGAAATAAAAATTAGAACGATTCAGCTTTTAAAATACTATTCAAGAAAGTCACATGACTGAGACATGTCCTTTCATTTTGGTCTCTCATGTTTATTATGGCTGGAGAATTGGGACATAAAGTGGTTCAGAACGTCTAACTCCTTTGGAATGATTCTTATTTTTTCATGGAGCTATTAAAAGGGTTTCTTGAATGCTTACTGTATTTTTATAATTGTTTAAGATGCAAAGCCAGCTATACAACAAATAATGGGGGTCATTCCTCTACCTACTAGAAAGATGACACTCTAGATTTTTACCTTTATACCAGGAGCACCACTGTCACCTTTGGCACCATCTTTTCCATCAAAACCCTGTGGGAAAGTAAAACCATATCTGTGAATTGTACTCCTCCTGTATTCTGGAAAACTTGATTCCTCTTGGCAAAATATTAAGCCCCCAAAAGGGGCATATATTCAGTAATGAGTGCTATCAGCTGTTGGAACCCTTTTTGGCATTAGGATGGAGCTCTACAGGTGAGGTAACCAGAAAAAATCTAAGTCTTTGTTATGGAAGTTCAGATTACATAGTGCAGAAATTAAATTTATTTCTATGATTCAGTCTTGGAAATGATGACTGAGAGATCACATCTGTGCAACACCATGATTCAAGGAGAGTAACAGACTCAGCTATACTCAATATACTCAATACTTACTCGTTGACCTTTCATCCCAGGCATTCCAGGCATTCCAGGGTGTCCCTTGTGACCCTAAGCACATAAATATAAAAAGATTAATAAATCATGTACTTATTGTATGAAGGGCACAAGCCAATATTCACTGTGTGTCATGTTCACTTGACTAACTTGAAATGGGAAAACAAAACCTTTGATAAGAAGACCTTTGTTATTGGGGGATTTTCCATACCGGTAATCCAGGGATTCCACGATCTCCATTCCTGCCTGGTCTTCCTGGTTCTCCCTGTTGAAAGAAAATAATTTTTTTTTAGTGTTTTGGTATTGCTTCACTTACTGGCAAAGCACCAGTTGTGGTAGATCAAGGTGAGTTGGAGGAAGCAGATGAAACTCCCACCAAAGACAGTGGGGAAATCCTATCAGGGTGGCAGTTCCCTCTGTGACTGCCTTCTGGAAAACAACTGCCAGAATTCATAAACTCAGCTTTTAACAAGATTCTAGTTAATTTTTGAGTTATTTCAAGACAGCCTTTAGCAAGAGATGATCCCAGAAAACTTATTTTCTTCGTAAAACACTGAAAATGGACACAAGCTGTAGATGTTTGCCTTGCCTGGTACTCCACCTATTCAGGACTTCCAGCTGTGCCACAGACAATGGTGTTAATGGCTGTAAGTGCCATGGGAATATTTAAAGGGAGCAGAAAACTACCACTACTGTCTGATTTTGTTTATAACAGCTAATTTATTTTGAACCAAGTAAAAAGCATGTTTCATGCTCCTGTTGGTTTTGGTGGTTTTTTTTTTTTTTTGGATGTCAATCAAATTGCTTGCTAAAATTGAACCTTTTATGGAATGGACAATTAGACCTAATGTAAGCCAAATTTACTTTCTTAAAGTCATGTTGTCAGATGGAGAAACAGGAAGATGTTAAAAATTCTCAAATGCAGTAATATCAAAGTGCTCTGTCGTCTTTCATTTTAATGAATTTTTTTCTTTCTATTTATTAATAACTGGATGACTAATAATGAACTTACGTCTTTTCCTGGTGGACCAACTGGGCCTATCATTCCAACAGGGCCTGGAGGTCCCTGAAGAAAAATAAGTAATATTAACTACAATAATAACAAATATTAAGTCTCTTTCAAATTAAAATTGCATTAGGCATCATAAGATACTTGCACATTTGACATACATCATAGTAAACAACTAGGATTAACTGCATCCACTCCAGTGGTGACACAGATTTATGCTTTTGAGATCACACCTTTAACATACACAGTGATACCGAATGGGTACGTACAGGAGGGCCAGGTTGTCCTGGTTCTCCAGGGGATCCTTGGTATCCAGCAGAGCCCTAAAGTGCAGCAAAAAAACTCAGTTAAGATGTGAACAACTACATGCATCATTTCACAGTGCTGTTGTATTTTATAATCTCATAATTGTAAGGAAAATTGTAGTCTGATCAGTCAACAAATGACCAAAGGTGAAATTACCAGAACCAAGCAGAACATGCCTCCATGAAAACAGAATTAAACTGCTCCTCTAAAAGAAGATGGACACTGAAAAACTCAGACCCTTTGTGTGTTCACTGAATGTGTATCTCCCACTTTCCTTTACTTCCTGTTTAATTTTTGTGTGATAAACATTTGGGAATGTTAACAGGATGGCAGGCAGTGGCATGTCTTAAAATAATATTAGCTGACATCCCACGGACTTGCAGAGATCTCAAGGGGTACACAAGGGTTTAAGCCAGCACAGTATATTACCCTCAGCTCTTGAGTCTTGCTGATGGTACAGCCCAAGATGACATTTATGCATAATATTCTTCAGCATAGTATCCAGATTTATCAGTTGAAAAGCTACTTAATATTTATAACAGAGAAAAGGAGGAGCTCCTATAAAAGAGTAACAAGACGGTTACGAGAAGATTAATGTTACTTACAGGGGGACCTGCATGACCAGGTGGGCCAGGGGGGCCGCTGGGGCCAGGGGGTCCTGGAAAGCCACTCTATAGCGTAGATGAAAAAATAGCAGTTATATTCATGTAATATAGCTATAAAGCTTACTATAGGTGCAATAGTCATCAATAACTGTGAAATAAACTTTTACATAATTAGTACAGAGAAAAATCCTCGGTGACCTGAGCTTGCTGCAGTAAAAAGGAAGCAGCAGTATATTCACACAGTGCTGAAGAAGTACATGGCCTAGTTGTCCCTTCAGAAAAGGCTTCACTGGATTGCTCCTTGAAGGCTTGGCTAGCATACTCCCAAGGTATTTTCAGAGTTGCAGCTTTTCCTTTTTGAGTCACTATTCCCCTTCTCTAGACCCCAGAGGGATGCTTAGCTCAGCGCTTCTGCTGCCTGAAGGGGAATAGAAAGTGGATCTGAATTTGTTGAACAGAGTAAATGAACATCAGCATCTCTGCCATGTAACTGAGCTTAATTAGCCCAACGCTTGAGATTTCTCATGACCTAGAGATATACTGAATTAAGGCCATACTTTTGTTGTTGTCAGTAAGGCAATCATTTTCACCAGTGAAATCTTTTCTGAACTTTAACAGTACTAAGCCATAAGAAAGAAATGAGGTCTGGACTAACCAAAACCTCAGTATTTCTACTTCCTGTAGCAACAACCACAAGAGCATTTGACACTGCAAGACAGAAAACATTTAAAAGTTAGCACAGTGGTCTACTGCAGCTATAGGGGGTTCTTTAAAAAAAGCTTTTGTTAAATTAAACTCTTCACATGTTTCATACAGCCAAAAGAATCACATATATGAATGACATGAGGATCACTGTGTGCTGCAGCACTGGCAGAATATTCCATAGTTAATATTGCACATAATGTGTTTCATGGGATATTGTCATATTGTGTCAGAATAGGTCACATATTACAGGTGTTACATGAACCTTGCTTTCATAATACAAGATTAACATTATTGCTGTACTCTTCTGGCATATGTAGGACAGTACACTACTATACTACAAAAAAAACCCAATAGTAGTTAACAGTTGTCATTTGTCTAAAAAAAGTTAGCCATTTCAGTATTTGCTGTTTTCTAGGACAAGAAGTACAGCAAGAGGCAGAGCTGCTAGGGTTCGGGAAATGTAGTTGCCATTGATGTGTGAATACAATGAGCAATCCCTGTTAATTGTTAGAACTCATTTGGTATAAGGTAACTATAGATTCAACCAGGATTAAAGCCATCAACTCATCAATAGCAATCAATCAATTAGACATACAGCTATAAACAAATGAGATATAATTTTTTTCAAGTTACACACTGAGGAGATAAAGTGATAGTTAGGGGTGTGCTTGCTGCCAGCATCTCCAGACTGTGAACAGATGAGCATCCTTCAGTTAGAGAATGTGCACTGGTGGAAAGAGACAAAGACAATATGTGGAGGTTACATGGGCAAGTGAAGAGAAACTGTGATGTAAAGCACAAAATCAGTCTACAAGCGATACAAAGCCATGGGAAGAGAGCAATGGAGAGATGTGTGATTGAGGAAATACCAGGCATGGTAACCACACAAGGACAAACGTTGGTACTGTATTTTTTTGTTTTGTTAATCTTGCAAATTATTTCAGTTTGGCTATTTAGTCATTGGGAGTATTTAAGTTGAAAATTGATAAATGTATAAAATAATAAAGAAATTAGTCTATGTAATGCTAATTACAAACATTATTTAGCTCTAGTGATTTCAGTCACATCTGCCTGTAACTGCTGGTACTTCGTGGTCATGTATGGCATGATGCCATATAAAAGACCTTATGACCTGAAAATAAACAGACAACCCTGAAGATATTCTAGGGTGCCCAATGAAGTAGTTTGGTGGGGTTTTTTAACCAAAGTCCAGGAGTCAGAGCACAAAAAATCACTAATCACTTCCAGGGAAAAAGCCAAAATAGAGAGGAGTAGCCATAGTTGTTAACTGAAGGTGTTTCGGTTGCCTGCCTGGTTCAACACATCCCCTATTAAGACACCATGTAGCAGACTGTAGATGGTATGATAGCTGTGGGTGAAAACTGTGAGGAGTGAATATGAATAAATGAATAAACAAAGACAAAAATGAATGGTTGAAGGAGACCAACGCATGGATGATCACATTAGCAAATGAAAGAGGTAGAAATAAAACAGATTAAAATAAAGGGGAGAAAATAATGACTATATTTCAGGAAAAACAGCTGTTGTGATTAGTAAACCTTATTTCACAAGATGATCTGATGGAACTCTGAGAAATAACATATTTGCTTGGAACTACCTTGATATGCTACAACATGGCGTACTCAGACTGTGTTACACAGAATTGGGCTGAAAAGAATGATCATGCTTAATGAAGCACAGCCAATTTCCAGTAACAGCAATTCACCACATCCTCTGTGTAGCAGATTGCTTGAATCAAGAACACTTCATGTTGGATATCTCTAAATCCCAGTGCCTAAAAGGAAAATCATGAGGTGCAACATTCAGATTTATTTTATATGTGAAGTATAGCTCAGGTATAACTCTTTGAGGCTTTTTCTCACTTAAAAAACTGAAAAGCTTGGCCCAGGTCTAGCAGGCAGATGCAGCATCCTTAGTACACAGACTGAGCAGCTGCAGGTAAAAAATGGTAATTGTAAAAAGAAAAAGTGAAAATACGTTGAGCTTTGGAATGAATAAATTTTATAAGAAGGATTTACTCAATTTTTATCAGGCAAGTTTGACTTGTGGAAAAGTTAGCAAGTATGGAGTGTCATACTGAGTAAAGACAAATGATTCTGGGTAGGTAAAGGAAGGTTAAAGGCTGAGGAAGAGGTAAAAATTGTTGGAAGGAAGGGAAGCAATTAGTGGAAGAATATCAAGCAGATAAATGAGGAATGTACATGAGGCAGAAAGGGAAAATGTTTAAGTAGTGTAAGAAGGTGAATCAAAGACAGACATCAGGAAAAGGGAGGTAAGAAACTGAAGAAAGAAAGTGAAAAAGTAAAAAATCCAGATGATCTATAGCTACTTTCTAGAATAGTATTGCTGAGCGAACTGCCGCCTTATATCACATTCAACTTGCAGGCAATAATTAAATGAAAACTTATATTGTTAGATTAAAATCAGGATACATACACATCCAAGGTATAATCTACGAGCAGAAAATTTGTTCTTTAAAAAGAAGAAAGGACAGAAAAAAGGCTTTATCATCTTACAATGGGTTGTGGGTACCCGATACCAACTCCACCAGCCTTCACATCATAGGAGTCATACTGTGGAGAAAAACTCTGTAAAAGAAATAGAGAAACAAAAAAAAAAAAAAGAAAAAGTGATTGCTACAAATCAAATAAGTCTTTTCTTACATTGGTATGGCAACATGCATGGAAATGACTCATTTGTATCTGCTGAGTAGTACTAGCTTGACATACAGCTGCCATATATTTACATAAGAGAAGCCCAGTCAATGTCTTCCTTCTGAGGTCATGGTGATATTAGCTCCCTAGGCTGGGCACATCCATTTTCCTTCTTGACAGCTGAGCGTCAGCTGAACCACAAAATTACCTTTCTCTCTCCTTTTACTCTTGTTTGACTCCTTAGTTTCTTTCCCCATTTTCTCTGTCTGTCTCTTTTCTGTTGGACTTAGTTGTCACTCAAGGAAGTTGATGAAATATTTTATGTTGCACTAAAGAACAGAACTGTTTATTATTATTATTATTTTCCTGATTTCTTGTACCTGTGCCTAATGAATGACTTATTTCGTATGAGCAGACTTAGTCAAAAGGTGTGGCATTAGTGCAGTGATGCAATAATGGCCCACAGGTGGTTGAGCAGGAAGGGTTGAACACATGCAGTGTTCTGCCTGCTCTCGGAAACCACTGAGGATCCAGCTCCTGCACTGGCAAAGTGCATGATTCCTGTGCTCCTGATAGCAACCCTCCTGTCAGGATCCAACAGCACACCTTTGATACAGCATTGGAATGGGAGACTAATTCAGCCTGTTACCCTCTACTGTGTTTGCATCCCCAAGCTCCAAACCAGTATCACTGTGATTCCTGCTGGGACTGGTTAACTGATCCACAGCTCAGTCTTGCAGAGGCAATCCCTTTCAGAATTAAATAAAAAACGAGACATCTTTCCTCAGTTCCTGGCTTACCTGGGAGTGGGAAGTGCATGTGGAAGTTATAATCAGTGGCTTATATTCAAAAGTAGCAGTTGTTTTAACATACAATTTTTATCAACTTTCTGCTAAAGAAGTCCCATCTTGTAAATCCCAGCTTGGTGGCCTGCATGGATGACAATGCCACCTCTTAACAAAGCACTGCCTGGGGCTCAGTGCTAATAAAGGTTAGCTACAATCAGCTTTCTTGCTAAGTGTGCCCAGCTCTTCAGAAATCAATTCAACATTCGGTGAGCCAGAAATAAAGAAGGATCATGACAAATAGTACTTCCATGGCAATTCCCTGCAAGCAGAGGACCAGTGCTTCGGTCTAGTCTCATCGTAATGTCCTGTTGTTAAACATGAATTGATGAAATACAGGAAAGTAGGAGAGTTCCCTAACCATTAAGCTTATGGGGAAATCCTCTATCACACTCTTTCTGATCAGATTATTTCTGTTATGAAAATCCTTCAACAAAACTGGCCCCAAAAGTTTTAAAAAATAAGGTAAGGCAGAGATTTAATTGCACACCAGGGAAATTTTATGGACAAACCCCAAAACAACAGCAAAACCCCACCTACCACCCAGCTCTGTTTTCCAAAGGCACAAACGAGATGGATGCCACCGAAAGCAAAGCACCTGGGAAGGTGCAAGGGACAGGTGCCTACAGCATTGCTTTGCAGGGTTATGAGCACCTAGGTAGAAGCTGAACATAACAATGACTTACACCTCCACTTATACTGGGACACGACTGGCAGATCCCAGGGGGCCCAGGAGCTCCAGGGCTCCCCGGCTGTCCTGGTGGGCCAGGGGGACCATTTCTGCCTGGAACTCCAGGAGAACCCTGCAAAGACACAAACAGAACAGATACAGATGTTGTCACTTGCCTCCAACTGCAAGGACATTGCAGGACAAACCTTTCCATTCCTAACAAAGTCTGTCTGATTGTGGTGGGAAACCTCTCCTAAACAAGGCCACAACCAAACATTCAGGGAAGACAGACAAAATTCCCACATGGAAACACTTGGTTGCTGGAGCCTTATTACAACTGATACATAATCAAACATATTAGACATATTTAGCAGTTCAGTACCTGAATCTAAAATTATTACTGCTAGTGGAGTCCAATAGATTTTTTTGCTCCTTCTGTAAAGAAATATGACAAAACCTAACAAATGTGATGCACTTTGGACTAAACTCCGCGTTCTTTCAGTTTAATTTTTTGTGAGCGTTGTTGAAGGTAAAGGTCTTCAAAATAACTATGGTACAGTCCTGCTGCAGACAGTGCAGACATCAATGAAAGCAGGATATCTTGGCAGCTTGAATGGGATACATAGCACTAGAAGAATGGGGTCTTGATTTTGTTTGTTTCCCTGGGGGAAAAAAAAAAGTTGCACTTACAGGGTCTCCTTTGGGGCCTCGGGTGACTACTCCAGGAGTCTAGAAAAAAAAGTCAAAGGTAATTACATTAAAAAAGAGAATCAAAATAAAACAAAAAATTGCACACGGAAACAAGAGCAAAACACTTAAACATTTGAATGTAGCTTTATCACATGAATTCAAATAATTCTTATTCAGTATATTTAAAAGCTGTAGAGTTTTTGGTCAGTCTATCTCCATGTGCTTGAATCATCCATAGAATTACACCTCCCCTGCAGGCAAAAACATGGCACTAATGAAGTCAGTACAGTTTTGCCATTGAGTGCAATGGGGACGGAAGTCCACAGTGGAATGCTGTGACAGTTTTCTTGTGTCCTTCTCAGTCCAGCATGTGAAGTGTGATTAGCTAATTTTAAATTCTCAGATCTACTGCTGCAATTTGTTTATTTTTCAATTAATAATTTAGTCACATGTTACTACCGGGATTTTCAATGTTTGTGTTCAGCTGCTAGCAGTAGCAAAGCATATTCAGCTGAAACGATCTTGGATCTTTCAAGGTGGCATTTCCCTATACACCACCCAATGTCATCAGAACAGCTTCCAATGGCCTGACCAAACTCCTATATCAAAGAGAGAGGCTGGGGGAATAGTCCACATGTTTTTCATTATCAGGAGCTCCAGAACTGATGAGTTCCTAAACACAAGAGAGGGAGGTGTACTTAAATCTCCATCACACTTGTCTATACCACTCATTTCCACCTCTCAAAACGTTCAGCGAAGTAGCTCAGGTAATCCTGGAAGCAGTGGAGTTGCACTAGTGTGGTGCAAATAAGAGTAGGGGACATATCTGTGTGTGATGTATCTGCGTGTGACATTCCATGTTTAAACAGATGTGCTGTAGAGCTGCAGAAACACATCTCTCTCTTCCACACATCTCTTTCACTCTCTTATTTTCTACATAAGGATCTTCAATGTGTCTGTGGAAACCTGTGTACTTTAACAGAGTGTCATGGATCTTAAACACTGTTGAAATGTTCAGATAAGCTGAAAGCTCAGTATGGCTGGCTCACTCACTGAAGCACTTAGGCAGGGGACCTGGCATGTACTAACATTCTTGATTTTCCTGAGGTTAAGTTGCTGCAACTGGTCTATATAATGTTGGTGTCTATAAAAAGCTGATGATAAATTAGGCATGTACAGTGTAATCACTTTTCCTTTACAGGGCATTAAGTCAGCAATAAGCCTGCAAAAAAAAAAATCCATTCTGTGATGACGTAGAATTGAGTTGATAAGAAATTCAGACTCACAGTATGCTATGAAAGTTCTCTAATTTTCTTTGATTCTGTGTTGGCATTATTTTCATGGATATAGATGGAGTATGCAGTCAAAAATAAAGTGTTTGCATAATTCCTGTGTTTTTCCATAAAATGAAAAATATAATGGCTAATTGCTGCCCTCTGTCCCTTTCTACTATTTTTGGTGCCTGTTGTCTACACAAAACCGAGCTGAAATATTTAATATTTTTCAGCTGTATTGTCCACACTAAATATTTGCCTAAATTCAGAAAGTGGCATTGAAAAGAAAAGCGTTTAAGAGCATCTAAGCCAAAATTAATTGAGGTTGGCATGCATCAAGAAGGCAGCAACACCAAAGAAACAACACTGAGAATAAGCTTACTCTTGGAGGTGGTGTTGTTGTTTGTGGACAAACTGGACAGCACTCTCCAAAAGGAATCTCTGGGTTGGGGCAGTCCAGCTCCTGATCATCACAGATGATGTCATCGCAGAGAACAGATCCCGAGTCGCACACGCAGATTTGGCATGGCTCTGGTTTCCAAACATCCCTGTCAGCATAAGCCTGCCCAAGATAGGTACATCCCGTGACTGGAAAGAGAGACAAAATAGTGTTGGATATTATTCCAAATGTGTTTTGCAAATTACAAATGAGTTACATGAAAACTGTTGATAGTTTAGTTTTCTGGTTCATGCATGTGAAGTAAAAGGCTAAATGCTCCTCTTCAGGCACTGGGAGGATCTGTTACGTTAATTGCAGCGTCTGCTCTGAGTCTATAAACAGACATCAATGGAACCCTCCTGGAGCTGAGCCAAAGCCCAATTAAATCTCTGATAATCTCCCGTCTTGAGTAATTTTAGTGTCAGACTGAGTTACTGTCTAATTAGCAATCCAATTCCCTGCAGCAGCTAAAGAGTAAACGTGCCCAAGCTCTCCAACAAGAGTATCACTGGCTCCACGTGCCAACACGAGCACTTGCACATGGATGTGGAATAAGCCATCTGTCCAGCACCAGCTCCTGTCACCAGCATCTCTCATTAATAGCTGCCACCAAGGGGTTTCAAAGAGTGCTTTGAAAGCCAGTGTATGTGACAAATCTGAAAGAACATTCACATTAATTGCCCAAATGGTTTGCAATTATTGTATCAGCTGGCCTGCTCGAATGTTACAAGTGTCTTATTTTCAGAAAAAACATTGTTCATCTGCAATATTCATGGCTTTGTGAATTCCTTCCAACAGCTGTTTTACTGATCAAACTTGTTAGAGGCTATGAATACGGAAAGACTGAAAAAAAAAGCCTTCAAACATTAAATTTTGGGTTGGTATTTTCTTTGGAAAACATGATCCAGAAAGCCAGGTCATTTAAGAAATGAATATAAAATAACACCAAGAGCATCTAATTTGAGTTTTACAAGCTCATTTTAAGTTTTGTAGACGTTATTAGAAGGCTTTGATTGCAAACATAAGTATCAGTGAATGTCATGAATAATATAATAAGTTTTTTTCATACATAATTAAAAATAATTCAGTTTATAAAAACAACATTCTGGAGAAAGAGCTATTTTTGTGCCTACATCATTCTTAAAACTTTAATACCAGGATAATTTACCTATCATACACCACCCTTCAAAAAGAAAAACAAAGTGACAAAAGATGTAATTCAGATCTCTGACATCAGAATTGCCACTGCCTCCAGGCAGAAATTTCTGAGTACCATCAAATTGTAACAGCCACAATTATCTAGTATGAGACTGAGCCCAAATTTATAGTGCAGTTCCTTCCTATGGGGTACGCAGTCCCCTCTTTTTTCCCCTTCCTGCATCTTTTATCCATGTTTTTTCTCTTTTCCACCACTGCATTAGCACCCTGGTCTCTTTTTTTCCCTTTTTCTTCCTCTCTGTATTTGTGATTGTGTGTTCCCCTTCCACACCAATGTTCTTTGGCTATGTGCACACTTAGATGTGTTTCCTCTCTTCTCATGCTTCCTCTGCATTTCACCTTTCCCATAACATGTAACTTCCCTTTTCATCTTCTACAAATCCTCTTTTATTTTATACCTGAGCAGTTCTCCTTCTTTATTGCCATGTGCTCAACTGAGCGTATTTTCCCCCTGCTCCCTTCCCATTTTCTCACTCAGCTGCTTTTCCTTTGTCCTATTAACCTGACACTTTCCTCTGTTTCACCCATGAAGTTCACTGCCTCCTCGGACCTCTGGAAGGACAACGGGGAATACAATCATGGCTCCCCGAGGGACAGCCAGAGTGCAGATCTTGGGCCAGAGTACTCCATGGGACAGGAGGGTTTCTTTTCCCAATATCAATCCTACTACAGGCTGTCCATGTCTGTGCACACCCCCTTATGTTATTTTTGCACTTTAATTATAAAAGAAGAAACATGTTGTCTTGCTAAGGCTGGCACTCCTTATGGTTAAGAGTTGATTTTGACCACTATCTTGATTAGAACAACCAGAACAACAAAGCTTCAAAAACCATTTCCAGACATTTTCAAGCCAATATATTTTCTTTGCCTGATATCAAGCTGAGATCCAGTATTTTACCTTCCTTTGACAACAGAAAAAATCTTAACATGGAAAACCTTCCAACGGCATCTGCAAACTTACTCCCCTCAGAAATTCTCTGTCACTTAGAAACTCACTTTTTCCTTTTCCATCCATTTTGGGCCTCACTAGAAACTTCATATTCTACACAAGAGAGATGGGGAAGAACTGGCCATTTCCAGGACAGCCTCTTCCCCACACCCACATGTCACAGGGTTACAGCATCAGAGGATGTTGCCTCAAAGGACACTGCCTAGCGAGTACCTTTGAAGAGGATCTAGACATCCTTTCTTAGTCTGCCAAGATAAATCTAGTTTCTAAAATAGTTGCTTGTCTTCCTAGTTCTCACCCCACAGAACCATATCTGTGGATCCCAGGTAGATAAGCTGATTCTCTGCTTAATTAGATGCTGTTTCAGCAAGAAACATTTTCCTCCTTTTCGTAAAGCAGGATCTCTCTGTGGGCACTTAGGCAAAAAAAAAAACTGCCCAGTCTTGACAAGACTAATGACAAATGTTTCCAGGCAAACAAGAAGGCTGAAACGTAGAAGTGAAGGATTATGAATGAAACCTTTCTAGCCTCTGTAGTGACTCAAGAGAAAAACCAAATCATAGAGTGGCTCGTTGCACATGTGAAGGCCTCGAAAGCGGTGTGCTGTGGGAGGCAGAATGTCAGCAGAGCTGCTGGGGAGGCTAGAGCTTGTAATCCATCTCGAAGGAGTGGTTGGATGCACCCTGGAGAGCATGGATGGACACAGATCCACGTCACCCAGAGCAATGTCCTACTCAGATGTCACTGTGCTTAAGCACCTCCCAGCTCCACAGGTTAAAAGGCGCTTTTCATTTACAAACATAATAAGGAAGGGGAGAAACTACTTTTCTCTAGGGCAAGTCATAATTGTTAAATAAGAATATCATTATATGGACTTAAAAGAACTTAATATTGTTACTATTTGCACTTGTAATGTACAGTTATATGAATTGCATAGACATGTAAAGAGATGCATCACATACACACTTTTCTATACCCAAAAGATGTGTTTGATTAACTGTAATATTCTGATTTTCAGCTCCCAGTATTACATTCTTAGCCTTTCAAAACCACATTTTTTTTTAAACTACATGTTTAAGACAACAAGGTCCGTACTCACTAGGAATCATCCAAGGATTTGAACTTTCATATGCCAATTTTTTCATCATTCTTACTGCTTTTTCATTGATTTGTTTTCTTGTTTTGTTATTTTTAGAGATGTGATCCTGCTGCCTTATAGTGAAGAGGACTGCTCCAATGGGCAGCAGACAGGCCATCTTTCCCCTATTTTTGCACTGCTGGTTAGAAAAGATTCTGTTCTCAAGACAGAAGCAGAGTCTTTTCTCAGTGCCCAATTTTTCACAGTGAGAATACTCATCTGCCATATATTATTCAACAACATCAATAAAAACCATGAAAATTTAAAATATGTCAAAACAACTGATAACTTTACATTAATAAGGAAATAAAGGAGATTTTTCTGCATTTTTACAAACTTGTCATTCAGTTATGCTACAGTAGATGGCATCATTTAACAGGAAGACGACAAAAATTTTAAGACATATGGATATAATGACATTCATATTTGCTTCTAACTTTCTGGACATTGTGAAATGAATTAAGAAATAAGCTAGGAGAGCTGCAATGAAAACTGCTGTGGCCTTTGGCAGAATGAAAGTATTAAATAGATTTCCAAAGGAAACTTACATCTGGGAAGACTTAGTGTGTTAAAGACACCCCCTCTGTGCTCAGATGTAGATCTGTGTGTCAGCATGTTATGACATAATGCATTTTGCATTGCTCATAAAGATTAACCGTTAGCTCCAAAATCCTTTGGAAAGCTGATTTGTGCTAAAGCACTGGCGGGTAACATATAGGAATAATGAGGTTATAAAGAGCTGACTTGTCTACTTCTAGACTTGTGGTATAACAGTCACATACTTGCCTTAGCCAGCTTTTCTTATTGATTCCTAAACATACACATTAGCCTAAGATTTAAAAAAATATTAGAACTCAACAGTATTTGTCTATAGCAATGCAAAATCTTATTCTTTCTCCCAAAGCCTGAAATATCCTGGCTGTATAGCACTTCACTTCTGTGGCACTTACTGCAATGCTTTGTTAGGAGCCCTGTCAATCTCTAGTGCACTGTAAAAAGTTTAATATTTGAAAGCCTGAATTAATTTGAAATTATTGCTGTGCACTGAGCACTCATGTTGTTAAAGGTTTTGCTGTGAGTAGCACTTCCCTGGGCCAGCCTAAACAGTGAATAAAATAAAAAAAGGCAACACAATAATTGTCATATGCTGGTTTTGACTTATTTCCCATTCTAAGAAGACTGGCAGCTGTCCATAAGCAGACCAATAGTGAAAGCTGAAAGGAAAATCACAACTTGGTTCCAAAGGACCTATAAGTGTGGTATACAGAAGAGCCCAAATGTGTACAAGGGAAAGCAAAATGGCCATTGCCCTATGGCCTGAAAGATGACAGATGTCATATAGGACATAATCCCAAAGCCATTGAGATGAAGGGGAATTTGTTATCACATACTATGACCTGAGAATGTGACCTGTTTTGTAGTTGGTTTTGGCTTTGCATTTGTGCAAGCACCATGATCGTGACTACCACAATTACATGGCAAAAGGAAAAAATTTCCTAACAGTATCCTCAAAAACCACAGGCTTTTCCACTTTGGACAAAGCCAATGTCCAGCTATTGCATTAGTAGCAGACTCACATATCCCATTTTCAGAGATGTGACTAAAGGGTTAGAAATTAAAAAACATCTTGAACTTGTCTGGTTCTGCCTCAGAGAGGGCAATAGTCCACACAGGGGTGACTCACGATCCTCCAGCAGCTGCCTGATGATGGCCTGGGAAGCAAAGCCGAGAAGCTTTGGTCTGTGAGAATCTGAGCACAAACACAATGAGTCAAACAAACAATTTCTGCTGTATTTAAAGTGAATCTGTTAAAGGCTAAAGCACCAAGATGAAGAAGGCCTTGCCTCTGACTTTGACAGAATCCAAAGCCTGAAGAAAGGGCACTTCTGTTACTTTTTAACTGTACAAAGCCTGTGCTTCCTCACCCTGACCTAGTTTTGGTCATTTGCTTTACAGGATGAATACTTCAAAAATTGTTTTGCATTTCTTCTGTAGTAAATACATCTGTTAATTGCACACCCCAGCACTGTTTGATACACTGTTTGACCAAAGGACAAAGTAGAAAGGAGATATGCTGTCTATTTTCAATGGAAACGCTATCGTTCTCCCCTGCCAGAGTAGGTGGAGGAGGCCACCCCAGCATGTGCAGCAACGCTGCTTTCCATTCCCTGAGCAGAAAAGAATGCCACAACGTCTACCTCGAGGCAAGTGGTTTGGGCTCCCTGTCTGGTATTATGATGATGTTTATAAGAAATCCAAACACACTCGTTCCATCCCATCATTAGTAATGGAAACAAGCAGACTCTCATAATGAATGAATTGGCTGGAGGAGTCAGGATGGCCTGGTTTGTTGGCATGACAGGTCACGGCTGAGTACTCGAAAGGGCTCAAATCCTGTCTGGGTCACGGGAGCCAGGAAAAGAGGTGGAAATAAAGGAAGAAAATGGATTAACAAGTTGGGGTTTTTTCAACTGCAGACAAGGCCTTCAGACATTCTCTCAGCTAGAATTGTCTTAAACAGCTAATTAATTTAATCCATTTCACACAGTGTATGAGGACATAAGGGCCAATTTGGGTATCCGTGCCTATCAGGATATTTCCAGGTTTAATAGTAGTGATGTGATATTTTGTAAGGCTTGTCCACGTGATAGGAGGTAATGAAACCTCCATTTATAAAACACTTAAATGCAGACTGTGAAAAACTAGAGCGAGTCAATCTTAAAAATCCTTTCGTGCTCTGTGAGCTGTAGAAGGAAGAAGTGCTATCAGGTGGAATGGGAAAGGAGTATGAATGAATAGTTCACAGATTTCCCAAGTTTCACACCAAAAAGGACAGCTACATCCTGTGCTTTCCGAATGAAACTGAAGCTTTCTTACTTCTAGAGATGCCTGTCTGCCAAGAAAGCTGGCATCTGAACAGTTCTGCCACTGCGCCAGTCCCAGTTTTCCCCTTTCCTCAGATGCAGAGTAAGAAAGAGAAAGCTGCTTAAAAGAATGCTGGTTAAGCATAATACTGTATTTGTCTGTCAGAGGTGTTGCAGGATGGAGTCACACGCTGTTTCGCTGGCAGTGTACAGAAGAGTCTGGATCCTCAGGCAAAGGATCCTTGTGTCACATAGCCAAGCTGTCCTTGCTTCGAGACCCACCCAGTCTGTATGTCAGATTACAAAATAAATAAGAAAAAACCAGGCCTGCACTGGTACAAACAAGTGCTTGCATTTTAAACGACTCATTCCTTGTTCCCTTCATTTGTCTTTATATGCTACAAATGCCACAACCTTTCTGCAGCCTTTAAAAAGTTTTAGAAATACCAGGATTAGAACATGTCCTAAGCATATTTGCTACCACGTGAAGCACAAAATGCTTCTATTTTCTCTGCAGATTATTGGCTTTTTTCTAATCTTTCAAAGTGTGATTTAAAAACTCTGTTTTTCTGCTTTATCTTCAGAGGGCTGTTGTTCTTCTTAAAAACTCTGTTTTTCTGCTTTATCTTCAGAGGGCTGTTGTTCTTCTCAAAAGGTAATGTGGTCTAATGTAGCTGATTCTGTCACACTGTTCCATCTCAACATTTATGTTCCACAAATTGCTCTATTTGGGCACGCATGCTGACACCCTGGAATGATGTTCTTCATATAACTTCCTGCCACAGCGGTGCTGCAAGAAAGTAGCGACCAGAGATATCCCATCAAAGATGTTGTTATGTAACAGCCTCACTGCTTCAGCTGGTGTCTGGCATGAGAAACCGTGGCAAAAGCACTCCCTTGTTTCAAAACTGGCAATAAGCAAACAATGTGCAAGGCGGTTTCTTTGCTGTTTTAGTTGGTGAGGGTTGTTTTTTAACAGAACTGTCATCTCAAGCTGAGTCACACAAGGGGCAGGATAGAGCACACTGCTCTATATCTACGGCCTTGCTTCTTTCTTGGGGCTGCCCAGAGAATTGTTGTCTGTTCCTAAACTCGTAAAAGTCATCTTGAGGAAAAACTTCTGATGGGTTCAAGAGACAGTTTTACCCCTTTTGTTCTCAGCTATTCCTTGACAACATCGTGTGCCAAATCGCTTTTTGCATGGGAGGAAGATATTCCTGAATGACTATCTGTATTGGGATGTTATTCTGGGATTTCCTCTCCAGTGTCCCCTCCCAACAGGCTGACTCTGTGGCTCAATTATATTTATGCTTCTGTCTCTTTAGTAGAGATCGACCTCTTTTTGCCATAAGCTGCAGAATTCAGGTAATTCCTCCCTGATTAAGAGTAAGCACTGCCTTATTAGAACCTCCCTTGATTTTACTGGGCTTTGAATCAGACCTAAAAAATGTCAACTTCTAATTATTCTGGTGTTAACTGAAGTTCTTCAGTGCCTGACAGATCAAATCTTTTACTAAGGGTAACCATTTGCTTTAGAGCAGGACATAAAGTAAGAATACATTTCATCATAATTCAGTGCACTCAAAGCCTTTTAGAGGGACCATTGCATCGTACTTCAGTTACTCTTCAATTATTGGTAAAATGTCTATGAGATTTTTCCATCCCCACTTTTCTTACATTACAATATTTTTGGCATATCACCTTTTGTGCCATTTGGTATCATGCTAAAAATAAGCAACAGGCTGCAAGAACTTCTTTTGTGGCTATTCAGTTGTAACGATGGCATAAATTCTAATACTACTCTGCAGTAGTATGATTTTAATGTGCTTCTTGTCTTTAGGGTGAATGATATCAAATTCTTGGCATAAAGACTTGTGTCTTAAACTAAGCAAAAATGGACATAAATTCAAGTTCTAATATGATTTCTGATGATTTAATGGATTTATTAGTTTCTTTAAACATGCATCCTGCTCATTCCTTGGGCAGTCAATGAAGACTTCTACAGTCAGAATCCAAGTGTCAAGGTAATGCTAGTTTTGAACACTTGACCATTTCCAATTATATTCCATAAGAAGCTGGCCTAACACACTTCTAAAGAAAAGCAATAGTTCAAGCTCAACATTATTAGGATCAATTAAGGGGAAAAATTTACTAAAATATAGCAAAAGATTTTGCCAAACTTTAAAAAAATAAAATCACCCCCAAGGTGTGGCTCAAAGACATTCTTCTGCATTCCTGATTTTAGCTAGGACCAGGAAGAGTTTATAACATTGGAAGGTTCTTTGAAACATTTCTTGCAGTAGGTCTGTCCTGGGAAGAATAAAGAAAAACTGGAAAAGTCGTTGTACACAGGTTTCCCAGACTTTTCAACCACTCTGATAAATCCAAAGCATCATGAAAGAGAGATGCAGTTTTTGATCTGATAAGAGAAAGGGAACAAATGGAAATTCATGATTGTTAAAGCTTGGTCTACATAGCACCTCATGTAAAACACTGAACTATAACTACTTAATGATGCTTTAAGCTTCTGGTGTGATAAAAACTAAACACTGTGTGGGGAAAAAGGTATGAGTTTTGTTTTGCATCGTCTAAATTTGTAATTAAAACAATTTTTGGCAGGTAATTAAAATTTCAAGAGGCACACGATCCTCTCTTTCCCCTCAGCTCTGTGAGAGGGCTAACAGATTTATGCAATGCTGTTTCTGTGGTTTGCCTTGGAAGAGATCAGCCTGATTTAATGCTTCTCTCCTGAGGCTGAAGTAGATGGGAAATGTTACAATGGCAGTATAGTACATGTGGTAATACCATTTGTATTTTCAGTTACCTTGGACAAAGTCAGCCCCAATATAACTCCACAGCCATAGTGAATTTACATCTGAGATGAGTAAAGCAGCATGGGGGCAAATTCTACGCTAGCCTAAGTCTCTGCACAATTTTATTGGTTTCCTTGTAATTTCAGAAGTTGGAAGCAAATGAAGGGTTTGGTTCTTGCATTTCATATTCCAGTGAAGGATTAAAGTGCTCTGGCATACCGTCTAAGGAAAAGAATCATATCTTTGGCTGCCAATAAATTAAGGGTATTTGTAATTCAGAAGGTTGTGGTGGGATTCTGAATGCATAGAGCATCATTAACATAGTTTCATCTGCAAAACAGTTTGTATTCATTCATTCCTTATTCCACTTTGTACTAATTCACCCCACATCTATTTTGGACAGTTTGTTGGATATGGATGGCAGTATTTGAAATTCTTCTTAATCTGCCTCATAGAGGATATTAAATGGCTATTTGTACACTGGATACAATGCTCTTATTGTCAACCTCCTAGGGCTACTAAAGTAAGTATTGTGAGGGTTTTCTCAGGGTACCAAAGACAACTTAATTTTGGAGCCATTTTTAAATATCAAGTTCTATGCCTGGCCATTTTTCAAGCACGAAGACCTGTGGATCTTCCTAACTAATTCCCTTGTGAGGTGAAAATTCACACTTTTGGTGCAGTGAAGAGCCTGCAAGCAGAGAGCTGGCTTTTTACTAATATCAGAGGTCAGAAGCCTTGCTACTGAAGTGGCTGCCTGAGGCCTGGCACACATTTAGCTCTCCCTGCTCTGTGCAGCAACAGCCCCAGCTGGCACAGGGTGAGAATAAACAGCACCACATAGCCCAAGCGAGCTGGAACATCTGCAGCAGACACAACCTGATCCAGCACAGTTTATCTGCTGCAGCCCTTAAAAGGCATGAGTGGAAGAGCCAGAGCCAGAGAACACCTGATAAATGAAAAGGCTCTGGTTTTTTTGATTCTTCACTGAAAGACATTTACAGCAATCTTTTGCTCTTCAGCTGCTCTGAAATAATCAGTTAGACCTGCAAACCCCTCTTCTTTCTTCCCCCCACTCCACCATATTAATGCTATTCTGTTCATACAAAAAAGAGGGATCTACAAAGAGGACCACCCTGCCAACAGCTAAGCCACCAACAGCCTTAGAATATTGTGCAAAGAATCTTCAAAATGTCTGAGCAGATTTCAATTACCCTTTTCAAAGATTCACAATTCTCACTACACAGCCCATTGTTTGCTTTCACTAGGACATTCTTCTCTTAAACAGCTGGCACGGAATGACTACTGCTCTGTAGGGAAACAAACAAACACCATACAGTAGATTTAAAGCAAAACCAGAGAAGATGTAATTTTTTTTTAAAGAGGCTCTCATGAACGTAAAAGTGTTTTCCAAGAAAACACGAATCCTATTTTTGCTGCTTGTAGCTGAAGGAAAGCATGGGGGATGTAGTTTATTCTCCTTTGATGCTCAGCATGGCTATTACAGTGAACATCAAAGGAACAATGAGCGATGCTTCCCATATTTCCCATTAACTCTGTTCAGATGAGCAATTGTTTCTGTCTTGTCTTTTTTAAAAAAAAAGATGCAATTTTGTTCTTACTTATTTTCCTAAAAGAAAATGGAAAGAAGGAAAAGAGAAGAAGCAGCACAAAGGGAAAGAAGAGAGAAAAAAAAGATGTTTGCCACAGACAGCCTTCTAATGCATTGACTGGTCACTGGGTGTGAACTGCAGGGAGTTTCAGTGGGAACTAATTATGTCCAGAAGTTTTCCAAGAACTGCCAGAGCTGAATTGCTGTGGGAAGTAGTTTCTAGACACAGATCATCCTTTCATATCTACTGCTGCAAAACATGCCCGGGATGTTCCTGTGATTCTGTTGCCCTTTGCAGTGCTGGAGTTGGGAATAAAGGGGTGCCTGAAGCTGCCCTAGCAGCCCCTAGAAGGGTTGCACATGGGACGAAAGGTTTCACCTGGCAGGAGGGCAGAGGTGCCTGTGCCACCCTCCAGGGTGGGATGTGCAGCAACCTGAAAGAGAAATCCAGTAGCAGAAAGGGATGTGTCTCCCGTGGCTGTGGATAGCTTTGCATTTTGCTGAAGGCCAAAGTCTGCTAAAGTCTTAAATCTGCAAGTCACATCCCTCATTTCTTGACAGTCCTTTGGGTGCCCCTTTAGCTGTAGGAGAAGGCCTACCTAGGCTTTCAAAACAAAAAAACCACATTCAGCCTTGAAATATATATATTTACATCATCCTCATATTCTTCCTGTTAGAAGTCCTGTGCATGCTCTCTCCTCCCTGGCAGACACCTCTTCATGGAGTACTTGTGTGAGTAAAAGCAAGAGAAAAATGTGCAGACATTGTTAAAGGAGGTACCATTCTCATTCTCGTTCTGATAGCTCATGTTTAAATGAAGGGTTTGACATAAATGGGGGAAAATGGAAGTAGTCGCTGAGCTAATCTGAAAGGAATCTCCTCTGCTAAACTAAACAAAGCCAGAAGTCCCAGAGCTGAAGTTTATCCAAACTAAAGCCAACAAACGGTTGTTGTTGGAGGGGGTTATATCATGTTTTCCATTGTCATGTTGACATGAAACAGGCAGAAACTTCCACTTTGCAAATTCAGAGACAAAGATTGGCTCTGAAGTAAAAATAAATAAATAAAAGCAGTGGTAGGAAATAGGTTAGGTTTTCTCAAAGCAACATTCAAAGAACCTTTCCTATGAAAAAGAAGATGAGAAAAAAATATTGACTGCTTGAAAATATAAATGAAAAATATAATTTACTATAGCTCTGTGTGAAAGATGTGCTACTCTACAGCCAATGGTGGATGTCATTCCTTCTTGCACCTTTCCAGCATGTAAGATAGGGTTAGCAGACCTCTCCCTCTCTCTGTTGTACTTACAGAAGAGACTTTTTGATTCCTGTAATTTATAATTTTTTACTGCCTATGGAGGTTATCTCTTGATTAGCCATACTCAGAATCAGTGCAAGGGTTAATATTTGAATTTTTTTAATACAGTCTCAAAGCCATGCAAGAAATATTAATAGCATGGTCACCACATATAAATATGTAAATCTTATTTCCCTGAAACAAAGTGTCTGACTATGTGGAATGGAGAAAAATCAGGAAATTCTGTGGGAATTCCTTACAGATTTTTCCAGTGACAAAATGTCTCTTTTAAGGGAAGCCATGAAGGGGACAGAAAGCAAAGCTTCACAAACCCTGTGCACCAAAAGGTTCAATGGAAGAAAGCCCCTAGGGAAGTAGCTGTCCTGCAGCAGTCACCAAGGCAGAGGACTGGCTCCCATGTCTAGAAGCTGACAGCAGTGAGCCACCATTCAGCACCTCTGCCACAGAGGCACCACCGCTGTGACAAACATGGCCCCAACACAGCCTTCCCTCCAGGAGGAATCCACTGGATCCCCTCGGCTGGAGATGGGCAGCACACTGAGGGCCAGGGGCTGCAGCGTTCTCTGCACCCAGCCACATTGCCCTCAACAGCCTGACCTGAAGCTACAGAAGGAAAATAACACTTCTTGCACCTCTCCTGGAGCAGGAATCACATCTATGCCCAGTTCTCCTTCTGTACAAGGTGTATTATGATGGATATGTGGAAGGAGGGATAGGCTGGTAAAGTATTGCAGCAGGTAAAATGATGACACTAAAATTTTTGTTCCATTTAGGGCTGAAGGTTATTTATCATCTGCCAAAAAACGAAATCAGAATGTCTCAAAATTATAGTGGTAGATACTGAACTCTAAACCATGTTAGTCATGTAATCTGCAATTTTTCAAGCTACTACATGGAGAATGAGCTAACAGTAGCAATGTTAAATCAGAACAGACTTTATTACATTTTTTGCAAGTCTGTTTTATTTTTTTGGGTGCTGCCAATAATAAATTGAACTGTGCTCCATCATATTGAACTGCAATACTGTAGGACTCTAATGCAGTTACTTTAAGACCACAAAAACCCCTATTTGTTAACAACATATCTTAACCATTGCCAACAATTTCCCTTTTCTTAACAGAGATCTTTTGCCCAGTTTCTTAAACAAGCATGACTAAAGGACAGCATAGTCTGGAGTATTAATGGTGTGACCATTGCACTAATTTCTAATTCTGTGAGTTTTGACAAGTCATTACTTCAAACCAACAAATTAAATCTTGCAACTCTTACAGCAGCTGTGGCTTGTGCTCTTCTGCAGACTAGGAACCTACCACAGAAACATCCAGAGCGATACAGTGCTCCAGGTGCCCGCTAGCCTGGGAAAGTGCGCTTTGTTATTGTTTGCCCCTCCTGGTAGGCTGAACCTTTCAACTCTGAAGAGGTTGCTTTTAACCCCAAATGCTAAATGCCACTCTGCATCATTTCCGTTACTGACCCTCAGCATGCTGTCCCAATTATGAGGGCGGGTATGGCCCATTTTCTGCAGATTTCTGATTAAAACAAGGTGTGAACAACATTAGCACATAACTGGGACAATGACTAATGAAACAGTGTCAATCTGGTTTCTCAGCCAGCCTGTGGAACAAAAAAGTGACAGTAATTCCCTCCTTTCTTTTTCTTGAGTACAACTCTCCCCCAGCTGTTGTGTAAGGCTGGCATCAGCAGAGTTTGCAAGTGACACCTGGCTGCCTATTTCAAACCTCAAAACTTTGGCAGAAGCTGAAAGAGGAAATAGGATCTGCTTGTAATCTGCAGCACTAAGAGGAGAGCAAACATAATGCCTCTGACTGAGGCATCAACAGTGAGGTTTGTGCCAGCATCAACACCGTTCTGCCTCTGCCTCTTCCCCCTGCAATAAAGCAGTGGATGATTCCAACTCCACCTCCTCTTTTAGAAAAATCAATCTGTGTAGATTTGGTGATTTGGTCTTAAGTCAAAAACAAATCTGGAAAATAATGAAAGGGTTATATAATAGTCTCATTTTCCTAAGGCTAATGTGTTCCAGGGATGTGTGATATAAAATGCGTTTATGAAATTTGTCATATTTCCAAGAACATATATATAATGTTCAGAGGGGGTGGATTCCCCAGGCTTTCATTTAGCATGATTTTTCCAGACCAGAAAGGAATGTTTCAGTTTTCCTAAGCATAACCTTGTCTGCCATGTGCTTGGTAAAAACTACTTAAGAAAAATGGAAGAAGAGGAGTAGACCCCTGATATTTCATTACTTCACATAGTCCAGGTTACTTAAAATGGTTAATTATCTCTTGGCATGCAGACATGCATCATCTGGTTTTACTGTCAAAAACTCTGGAGGAGAACCTTACTGTGTTGCCAAAACCATTGAGGAGAGATAGTTCTGACTTTTGTTAGCATTACCCTTAAACTGGAAATTTATCAACAAAGAACACATGTGTGCAGTGTTCCATACAGCTAAGTGGTAAACATGACAGTCTGGCAGGCTCTCAAATAAACTACATTTGTACAGTACCCATCCACTTCACATGCTAACTAATCCTTCTCAGTTAATTAAAAAAAAGTAAAATGGCCAAATCAGGTGTTTACAAGTTTTCCTAAAATATCATTCTTTTCTCAAGGATCAGGAGTGGGTGCTTAGCAGGAAAAGTTATTTGCGTGCTGCCTCCTGAAACCTACATGTAATGGTTATATGTCATTTTAAAACTGCAATTTGCAACTGAAAGTAATATGAAAGGTCAATAAGTCTTGTCAGAGAGATTTTAGCATTCAGCCATTACCTCAGAAATGAGTTTCCTGACCAAACATCCAAGATAATACTTGCATTACAAGGAAAACACTAAATTACATTAGAGCAAAAAATTACTTGGAATAATACGAAAGAGTTTCTGGCATTGCTCTCACACTGCTTTCAGAGCAGTAGCATTTTCATAATGACCTCGGTGAAGTTCCTCAAGGACTATGGGTGTACCTATGAGAAGTGTCCCGCTCTGGCTGCCTGAGGTGTCCTTTAAGCATCGCAGATACAGCTGAGACAGGCCCAAATCCATCTGACTTCCCTTTTGGCACTGATGTGAAGGCGCTGTGGATGTGCTTCCTTTGTAGGCAGTGGAAACTGCCAAATACCTCCAGTCTGTAGCTAAAATTTATGCTGTCTTCTGGAAGCAGCTGCCATGATTGCCTCTACAAACTCAAGATAAATGGGATGACTGCAGGCTGCAAGGCTTAGCAAATGCTTTCACAAGTTGTGCTTGCTGGGTGGAGAATGAATTTCTTTCCTAAAGAAGCATTCTAAGATCTTACCCTTAGGAGTAGTTTAATATGCAGGATGTAAAAGTGCCTTCAAAGGGTGGAACTGAATACACATTGCTGGACTCTGAATCATCTGTCGTGTCCGAAGGCTTCGTGTCCTGTCAGCCATCAGGAGGTATCTTATCTTGAACATGGGCAGGCCTTGAAAGCCCTGACACACATCAGAAAACCTGGATTGTCTCAAGGTGATTTCACCTCCAGGCTAAAAACTCCTAGTGGGTTACAAGGACATACTACTTTTGGTCATGGAAGTCACAGAATATTCCTTGGTGCACAGTATCCGGATCCCAAGCTCTTGAAGAGGTTTAGCCTGAAGCTGTACTCAAATCTCCATTCCAAGCTATTACAGCAAGACAAAGAAACACATAGCCCAGGGGTACATCTGACTACCCTAAACTCAGTGTATACTGAGCAGTTTCCTTAATATCTTGTCAAGTCTTGTCTCCTGGCAGGCTTTCCCAAGGAAAATTTTATATTGACTTACATTTGATACTAACCATATAAACATTTTTCTTGACAAGAGAGAGCATTTCAGCATGTCTGGAAATTCTCTTTTCAGCTGTGGAAAATTTGGTTTCCCAGTCCATTCCCTGCCCTGCGCATGAATTAATGATGCTAATAATCAACTCCTTCAATTACTATTTTCTGTGAGAACACCATATTCAAATGTGTGGAAAGAAACATTCTAAAGAGAGGACAGAATCCAATTTTTCAAGGGATAACTAGTGATTTATCAGTCTCTCTGTGTAACCTCATCCCTGTAAATAGTATGGAAGTCAGCCCAGTAAGGAAATGTTACAGCACCATGAAACAGGAATGTTGCAGAGAAATGAGAATACTCATTCCCACTTCATTTGTGTATTGTTCTTCTAACCCAAATTTACCATTTATTGAGTCAAATATATGTTGCACCTCAGAAATGTCCAGGGATATGACTAGAGTGAGGGAAGGAGATCTGGCACTCAGGAGGAGTTTGTTTATGGAGAGAAATAAAATTGATGTTCCTTCTCTTTATATTGGATGGTCTCTTAGTCCTCTGATGGTAGACGTAGGTGTATAAAAGTACACTTAGTGCATATTAAATATAAACAATATATATATTATTTGCTGCTGTAAGCAGAGAAAACTCACAGCATAAATTTGCTCAGATTTTATAATCACTGAATTTTATATTTATAATCTTTACTGAAGATTATTGGAGAGAGTTTGTATATGGCAAAGCAGATACAGAAAAGGATCAGTTCACCATAAATTCTGTTTACTCTCTACAGAATATCTTTGTATGCGTTGGATGGGTTTTTTTTATAGACACTTAGTCTTAGCCTGTGTCTGTGCTTGGTGAGGGAGGCTGCTGTTCAGGCATGCTGCTGCTGCAGAGGCTGATTTGCTCATGCACAGATCCTCCTGAGCTCCCAGTGCTCCAGTGCCAACAGACTGCTCTTGGTGGACTCACAGTCACTCCTCGGCAGAGGTTCCTGCCTAGGTATGGTGAGAGAGATGGGTTTGCCATGAAATGGCTCAAGTTTTCATGATGTGTGTCATAAAGAGTAGTGTAGGGTGTGGTGTTAAAGGCATTTGGCTTTCCTTTACAGTTTCTTTGGCAGCTGCTTATCGAGTTAATTCTAAGGTTATCCCTTGCCTCTGTGTAGGAATAAATAAATTGCCGATCTTTCATATTTACAGGAAAGAAAAGTGTTTTTTATCTTAAGGAAGGTCTGGTTTACAATATCTGGCAAGCAGGAACTGAGCACGTCCAAAAAAGGTCAGCTGGACTTGTGGAATGTCATCTGTTTAACTTAAATACTCATAGCACACTTATCTTCACTCTAGGTTGAACTATTGTATACAAAGTACTTCTCTCCCCTCTGAATTCCATATTCACTTCGTTTTTGGTGTTCTTGCTCTCTGTAAACATGCACACACATACTCGCATGGACTCCACATACCATCAACTGCTAATCAGTCTCCTGAGGGGCTGAAACAGCCTGCAGATGCCTGGTTCAAACTATTGCAGCTGAGGGAATTAATTTACTCTCCTGTTCTATGCCAAATTAAAAATTCTGTAAGCTGACATATTTTCATATATCACTCTTAAAAACTCCTTCAACAAAACTGGTTAGAATTTTAAGGCTTTTTTTCTGCACACAAATTGTTTAAAGAAACCCCCACGCTGCTGGTCTAAGACAAAAAAGTACAAAGGAGAACTCCAAATAAAATAGCTGGAAGCAAAGACTTTTTGCTTGTGACAAAAAGCTCCCAGGCAGCACGGAGCTAACAGTTAAAATGTTATTCCAAGAGTTAAAAGAAATAACTTAGAATCTCTCTGGTGTCTGCAGCAGCAAAACAAGTAAGAACAAGAACAAATGCAGCCAAGGCAGACAGCAATGTACAGTTCTTCTAACTGTAAAGAAAGCAAAGCAAAGAGAAACCTTTGGGATGGTACTGCAAGCCCCTGCATCTTTCAGCTTCACCATTAAATATCTGACTGCTGAATTAGTGAAGGAAAAGTGTTCTGGTGAGATTCGTGCATACACATTTCTTACAAGCTACTAAAATTATTGGTAAAAATAAAAATAAAATAAAAACATGAAATCATAAGAAGCTTGAATTACTCACCGAGTTGTTGTGCCAAAATAACTGAGGGTTGAAACACAGCAAGAATGAGCAAAGTTACTTTTTGCACAGAGCTCATCATGTCTAAATATTAGACATGAGACTCTCTGTGCAAAAATAAAAATGGGGGGGGAAGAAAAAATCTATTCAAAATAGCAACATCGGTTGTCCCCTGCCCTTCCAGCACCGGGCCATGTACAGAACTCAGCCACAAGCATTCCCCAGCTTTGGCCTTAAATAGGAAAAAAATTGGCTTACTTTTCTTTTCCACCCCCTTTACTGAAACATGAGAAGAAGACCCATCCCCTAACAGTAAATGAATGATTAATATTTCTCTTGGCTTTACGAAAGACTAAAGTCAACTAAACAAGATACACAGCACATCTGGAACTTTTGTGTGAGTACGGAACGCACACTGACACTGTATATGAACAGTTAGTGTGCACTCTATGTGCCATATATGCATGTGAAACAAAAGCCCCGTGCCAAAGCCCCCGGGGTAAAGCATTTTTTCGTGTTAATTAGGAACCAGTGGGTACAACTCAAAGAGGGTTTTTAATTCTTAGTGCTCCCTTACAAAGATAAAAGGTAAGTACTGATGTAGCTGCACAGACTGAAAGAATCCCAGAAGTGAGGGAGAAGACCTGGGTATTTCTGCTGATGAGCAATCAGAGTTAACAAAAGGAAGGACTGAAAAATCACAATCCTGTTCCAGTGCTGTTCTCACCATTTCTACCTCACATGATTTCATGTTACCTGGGTTTGAGAAAGCAAACCTTAAAAAAAATAATGAAGAGAACAAGACTGCAAATCACAAGCATCAATCTCTCAAACTAAATCTTTTCAAGTAATTCAGTTTGATGCTGTCATTACAACATTTGAAAGGAATGCAGAACATTTTTCTTGTCTGTTTGCTCCTCAAACAAGAAGGTAGAGAGGACCAAAAAAAAAAAAAATAGAAAAGAAATCTTGAGATTACTAATCCCTTTTAAACATAGTTATTTCTTTATTCCACGCAAAACTTTACTGAGAATAAGATCAGAACACACAAACTTGTTTTCTAAATCAGATGGTGTGAGCCGGTTTTGTTATGAGTGTAGTTTTGCTGGTAACGTAGCCTTAAGCCCAAGTTTGGGAGACCCCAAAGTGAATGCAGAAAGCTGTCCCAGTGGGCATCTCTGCTAAAACAATGACCAAACCAATTGCTGCTCTCAGTCGATCAATCTGATCCAGGTCATGTCCTGCAGAAGTGCTCATTCACTTGTTCTCAAGTGTTGCTGAGATTACAGTGACCCAGGGAACCATCCCTCCTATCAATAATTTGTGAGTCCCATGAGCTGTCATCCAAAAAAGGGGCCCATATCTCTGTATGCATCACAACATAAGAGCAGCCTGGGGTTTAATCTAGTAGGTATTGGATCTCATTTCAAAACCTATTTATCTGAAATATGTTTGCACTTAAACTGAAACACCCTCTTCTGCTGGGGTCACCTGAGATGGAGGAGGTTGAAGCAAGTATGAAGAGGTCTTAAATAATTTGATGTCACTTTTAACAGATCATGAGCGTCTCTTCTGCGTCTTAAATGTTTATAAGGTATGAATGGCTTGATACATTCCAAAAGAATTTCACACCACTTTTTTTTCCTGAATCTCCCAATATTCCATGCTCTCTCTGTTACATTGGCAGAACTATTTCCTGCAGGTTTGTGTTTTCATATACAGTATCATATCACTTAACAGGTTAGGTTATTTGGTTTATAGCATTCAAGTAGCTACAGTAAACAAACAGATAACCAGCTCCTGTTGAGCCATCCTAGAACATAAGACAACAGGCTTCAAATTTTTATGTAAGGGCCTATAAGGTTTTCTCCTCTTCTGGAGTTATGCTCAGAACATAAGATAGAACAAGAAATAAATCCAAGAACCTGGATTTACTTGTTTGTCTCTCTTCAATAGAAATGTATGAACAGATCAAACCCTGGATACAAACCATTCTCAGCTGTGGTAAGAGAATTAAACTGAATTAACTGTTTAGCGAAATCACATGCAAGTCAATTTTCTGTAACAATGTCTACATGTTTTTCACTGTAACTGTTTAATTTTCATGAAGCCTAATGATTATTACTTGGTAAGTGAAGTGTTCGCATTTGAGGAAAAAAAAAATCATTCATGGTCTTTGACTTAAAAACACTTTCACATTGAGTTCTGCAATATTTTTAGCCCATTTAATCACAATAAACATTTCTCAAAATTTCTTAAATCTAACCTTTCAAAAAAAGAACACTCTTGGTGACTCCCTTATTTTCACTAATGCTTGCCTTCAGTTTTTACACTACAACTGTTTTCTGAGCAAAATTTAAATTCTAACTCTTCTGGATTGCCCACCTTAGATATTATGCTGCTCTATAGCTAGATTGTGAACCCAAATTTATCCATGACACCTCCTGTTTCCCATGGGCATTGGAGTATCAATATGTGTGCTTGAATTTGTACAGAAATGAAGCCTGAGGTTCCTGTATATAAGCATAAACCATATCTCTTGAGGATTACATCCCATAAAAACAATAACCCTTCTTTGCATTCTGCAGTGTATTTGCTGTGGTTCAAGCACAGAAATGCTCAGCTACACTAAAATTCCTCATCAGTGCTACCTTCACGTGATAGTGGTTGTAGAATTGATTTTATTATTCTAGTGTAAAATTCTCTGGCAATTGCCATTTACTGTCATGAATCAATTCCTTTTGAGTGGCATTCACCATTTTACTCACATGGCCTGAGGAGGCTGTGGCACAGCAACTTTCCTTGAACATCCTCTGCACATTTTGTGTTCAAAGTCTTCCTTTTCATATCCTCTGTGCAGAAACAGCCCCCCTAAAGAACAGGTCCTTGACTCTTGCAGGCAGTTTTGGATTATTTAGTAAGTAGCTCTTGGTCAATACTCAGCTTCCCAGGGATACAATGTCTTGGCATCTGGACTAGACTGGAAAATGTACTCATATCAAAATTGGTGCATTTTTGATGGAGGAACCTGAAACAATTGCTTGTAAAAGTTATTGAATGTACTTGTGCTCCACTGTAGATACCATAAAAGAAGTGTATATCAAAACTGTTGACTACCCCTACATCAGATGCTGGAATATTCATGCAGTCTGGGATTCCTTGTGCCTGTTTGAGTCTTGTGGTTAGTGACATCCTGCCTCAGAAAGACAAATGAGAGACTTGCTCTTACATATTTATCAGGTGACCTCTGGTTCACCACCCTGAAAGGTCAGTCCTTAAGTAGATTATAGAAGTGTTGCTTTAAAAATTCCCAAAGTTCTGACCTGCAGAATCAGCTGGCAACTATTCCTTGTTTCCAAGAGCTTAATCTGAACTAAGAATCTTCAAGTTTTGCCATTGCAGTTACTCCTATGCCAGCAACAAGATGGTTATTTTTTTGTTTTTTGTAGATTTCAATGATAGTAAAGAATCTCCAAATTTTAAAAGGTCAGTACTGTTTCACAGAAATAAAGTACTGTGAATAGTGCAAATAGTGGCAGAAAGCACAGTAGGGGAAAGAACCTACAAGAAAAGCTGAGTCTAGAGCCACTAAACATAAAAATCCCAAAACACAGCCACGTACTTCTTAACTATTCCTGTTTGGGAGGTAGAAGCAACACAAACTATGACTGATGCCCTAATGGACAGTTACAGGAATGAAGGCAGCCAAGGCAATGAAATGGTTTCATTCTCCCATCTTTCCATTTTCACTGAAATTTTATCCTAAGACAATGGTAAATCAGGTTTTGAGACCCAGCCTCTTGTTCACATGTGCTCTTTTTTCAGCTTTGCACATTCTCAAGGTTTCCACAAACAAAAATTCTCTTTTTTTTCCAAAGTCCTGTGCAGATTAAATAAAATCCTTCATCTGAGTCATGCTGGGAACTGTGTTACAGCACAGCTGTGAAGGCTCTTAAGGCAGAGCCAACATTATGATTGCATACGGGTGAAGCAGAGACAGCACCCACAGCATTTTCTCTTCACAGCAGGAGGGACAGAAGCCAAAGCAGTTTAATGACCTCTGGGTGTACCGAATGCTGGGGAATTCGACATCTATGGCCAGGGCGGGGTTTCTCTGTACTGAACACGCACCTACTCCCGTCGCCAGGGACAGAATCCGTTAATTCAGAACATTGGCTCCACGCCTTTGTGAGGATGCTCCTCCTTTTCACCGAGGTGTCAAAATTATTTTGAAAGAAATCCTTTCTTCTTGTCTCCAATCCAGATTTCCACTGTACAACTGAAAAAAACCCCAGATCTTCACTTTTTAAAGAAATAGCACTGTCCTATCCACCTAAGGAAGTACTTAATGAAACAGCTACAAGGCTCTCTGGCAGAGAGCGTCTCGTAAAGATTTTGTGCTCTTCAACTTGTGGTTGTTGAACATCAAAATAATATAAGATGGCAGAAAATATTTATAAATTTAAAAAATCCCTTGGTTTTGAATTTGTGTCTATGCTTAATTTTATACAATCACAAAAGAAGCTGTATTTTAATATCTCTCTAAGTAACAAAATGTGCAAAATTCATCAGAAGAACAGTCCGAGAATGAATTATCATAAAAAGCAGGATATCCTTTCAACCTTGGGGCTGGTGTAGAAAGTGGAGTTACATCATGCAAATCACTCCCTCTTGTCGACTCTGCTCAAATCACTGTTGCTGCAGATAGTACATGTGGTTCCCAGAAAAGCCTGGGTTTATTGTACTTCAGCTATTGGTTTCTATGGGACCTCACCATCAAAAGGTTCCAGGCTTTAGGCTTCAGCAATAGCAATCCAGTGGATTTTAGGAGCACTTTTTTTCTTTTTTTGGTCATCTCTTTCAAATTAAAAAAAAGAACAATAACTGTAAGATATGGTAAATATCTTTTAAAAATCATTGTTTCACATTTTTCTGTTTGCTGATTTATTGTTTTTCTAATGAGGAAATAAATATTCTTGTTTGAGTTTACTAAAGAATAACAAAAGGCCATCCGTACTCATGACTCATCCGTTAGAAAAAACAGAAAACAGAAGAACACAGGATTAAAAGTTTTAACTCTTGATCTGTTCAATATTAACAGGCTGGGAAGCAAAAGAAATTACCAAGGCAAAAAAATTTGAAATTTTGAAAAAAGCCCCAACCTATTCTAAATGAAGGCTACTGGAGATGTGCAGGACAGTCAGAGAATATTGCAATACAAGAGTCTTCCATTAACAATGAAATTCCAGTTCGGGGGAAAAAAAAAAGAAAATGAAAAAAAAGCAGTCTTCAGGAATAGAGTCAGTCCAGTTTTGATGGTATGAGGCAGGTATGACATTTTCTTCTGGACTGTATGAGCTCCACGTGTCCCAAAGAGCACACTGATTTCCTAGAAAGGAGAAACGGCATCCAGCTGCTTTTCTGGAAGGAGGGGAAGTGTACCATGCTGGGGCCAGCCCTGATGCTGCTCACAGTGGTGGGTGGACCGCCTGGAGGGCGGACTGCAAGGATTCTCTTGGCATCTATTTGATGGGATTTTTTCTGATCTGTGACCTCCTCACATTCTTTTTGCTGCTGTTAACTCCAGTATCCTGCCATGGAGCCCATTATACCTCTGCTATGGGAAAGTGGTGCCACTTATGAATTCGTGGCATGCATGGAACAGCATCTTGGGACCCTGATTTAGATATATGGGTTGATCTGTTCTGCTTTTCAAAGGCAGCTTGAAAAGCATCTTTCCTTTCAAGATGAATCCTGTCCTAAGAGCACTACATCACCACCTGGTATGTGAGAGTTTTGAAGTCTATACCAACAGCATCAAGTATAATGGCATATAAAGAAGATATTAAAGAAATATAAATATAAATAGGTATGCAGCTATGCTACTGACCCGAACTGATTTTATGGCTAAGCTCTATATGGGCTTGCAGGTTTTATTTTAATATTACAGAAGGGAAAACCCTGCTTCAAACAGATCAATTGTATGTTAGTAAGAACTCTCTGGGCTAGGATATACAAGTGTAGGAAAGTTTTCTTAGATACACTGAGTAAAAAGATACCACAACTACTGAGTAAAAAGACACCCTCTCCCCCAAAGTAGTAACAACCAAGTTGTGGCAGGCTCTGGTGACCAAGTTAAATTGTTAGGAAGAATCATCTGGAAAACCAAATGAAAATATCACACATTCATTCATTTTCATCCCTGAAGACTCTGTGGCATGAAGAGTGGTAATAACATAATTATTTTTAAATTTTTACTTGAAACCCTTATGCAAATTGGATTCAAACTACTCTGTGAATCATAAAATTTTTATGCCTCATTCAAGATCCACTTGCTCTTTGTTTCCTAAAGACAAGGGATGCTTTCTATCTCCTTTCCTAAAAATTTTGTCTAATGGAAAATACAAATAAATATAATAGGAGAAATATGCTTTTTAATTGGAACAATATAATTTTTTTCATATAAACAGCTTTGAGGTGTGAAATCGTCTTCGTCCTTAAAATAAGAATGTGCTCTTCTCAGCACATAATTTTCTACACACATGGAAAATTCAGAAAAGTGCCACCTCCAATTAATTAAATCCTTTTTGAATGGTATTAAACATCCTTTTTTTTCAAATGGCAGAACAGTGAATAGGCTGGTATGATTACACTGAAAAACAACACTATTAGGCCAGCATTGTGATTACAGAAGAATAGCATAGTCATGATTTTGAGAGCAATTAATTGAGAGTATGCCTTAAATGAAGACACATGGCATCCCACCTTCCCAGCCCAGCTGAACTCCCTGTCCTCAAAGGGATATTCCACCAAACTCTTGCTAGAGATCAGTCAAGCTCCAGGACCCACGCCACTGAAGAAATCTTGCATGCAGTAAATTAAAAGTAGTGGTGGAAAGAATCTCTTGGTGAATGCCACTATGCCTGATTAGCATTTATTCCAAGATTAGAGATGTGGTGTGGGAGACTCTTTCCTGGTGTTTACAGCAGTGGCAGCATTCAGCCAGTTCCGTTGGCATTATAGGAGAGAAGCAGAGTCTTGATGACAAAGAGATCCCCTGGTGGGAAAAGAGGACTATGCAAATCCCCCCTCTCCAAGGCAATCTGCATCCCACCAGCACAGAAAGAGTACCAGTCCCCTGCCACCCACCCTGCATCTCCCCAATGGCTTCTGCTTGTCCCCAAGGCCAGCAGAACACACAGCTCTCAGGAACACATGAAACAAGCGGACACGTACACAGGACTGAAAGTCTGACCTACTATTACAGAAGTTTCAGGTTCTTTGCACTGCAGAGAATTAAGCCTGTTTCCATTCCCAGAACTTCTGGTGCTGGTTTTGATTTAGAAATTGCACTTCCTAATTTCTAAAGGCCAGGAGGTCAGGGTTGTTATTGTACTATGTTTCCCATAAGCTGCCTTCCTGTGCCTCTTTATGTTTTGCCATTTTGAACTAAACCACTGCATACCACGAATTTTCCAGCTCCCAGGGTATCACCCATGACCCTTTTAACTACTCAGAAAGTAAAGGAAAGATTTTCGTTTGGAAGAGCAATGAAATTTTAAAACAACTAATTACTTCACACATTTACCATCTACAGAGCTCTGAGAACTTTATCAAGCACCATCCTTATGTTAATCAAATGGGAAACTACAAAATAAAGATGAGAGAATATTTTCTTAAAATACAAAATAGATATATGAGCAGAATAATGGTCCCGTTGCAGTGCCATAATTAGTGAATTACAGTTTATGGAGATTGTCAAGTACTTCAAACTTGATCCTCACCAGCCAGATGACACTCACCATTATTCCTCAGAAATATAACTGGCATTCCCATCAAACTCTTGGTACCTTTGGAAAGAGAATTTTGCCACCAGGGAATGAAACAGTAAAACATTCTGGAGTATTACGCTGAAAATTAGTTAGTCCTCTGCCAATGTTCAGATAGTGCAGATCCCCAGAGTCAGATCTTCTATAGTTTGGCTGAACTTCTGAAGGAAAAAATAAAGGCCTTTCTTAAATACAGGCACAGGGTAGAACAAATTTCTGAGGATGTATTTAATTAATATTCTTATAATGGTTAATATTTCTAAAATTTTGCATGTGCACAACCTACAGAGAGCTGCGCTGTTGGTGATGTTCCAAACTAAATTGGGCATTGCAGTGCAAAATATATCAATGAACTTATAAATTTTAATAGCCGATACAAAAAATTTCAATGCAAATGATAAATGACTTTCTGCCCCATGCTTGTTCTTCTCAGTAAACGCAATTCCTTCTGTTTTCGTGATTTGAAACAAAAAAAGACAACAAAAAAAGACAGAACTTGCAGGATGCTTTCCATCAGTGTCTGTTCTAATGCTCTTTAGCCTGGGGTGACCTCAGGATGAAGTCTTACAGTAGCCTTCTGCAGGTGCGTGCGTGCACGTTTGCCTGGGTGTGATACAAACCAGAAGCTCTGTAGGTTATTAAGTATGAAAAACATACTGACAAGAGCATTTACTTGGTCCCACATTGCAAAAGAGAATAAAAGATCCGTTCCTTTTGAACAGCCCTGCAGCTCTCTCTTACACACCCTTTGCATGCAGAGCCAAGCAGTGCCCGGCTCTGGGGGCTGCTGTGTCAGTGCAGAAATGCACAGCAGCACCTTGAAACTTCAGTGGGAAAAGAAGCAGCAAATTTGCCATACGTTGCAACAGGTTGTCACATGATATAGTCTCTAATATTTTATAATCACCTCCTGTTGTAAAGTGGTGAAAAGCCTGTGTGTGGTATTGCACCAATGCATGCCACTGTTAAAATTAAGGACAAGGGAAGATCATGGAAAGGTTTATGAACTTCTAGTGGGA
The DNA here is from genome assembly GCA_013397775.1 of Eulacestoma nigropectus. NCBI lineage: Eukaryota > Metazoa > Chordata > Aves > Passeriformes > Eulacestoma > Eulacestoma nigropectus. The sequence continues at coordinate 83,246 of VZTE01005228.1, read as the reverse complement.
CAGATCCTCACTATCTGTAAAATCGGAGCTGCTTTCCATGTGAGCAGCTGCTGTTGAAGCAGATACCCCCTCTTGCCACACCTGGCTGCCACAGGCACCATGCTCTTCAACAGAACTGAGGGCAAGAACATACGCCCTCAAAAAACATCAAGAGAATGAAAGCTGCACATTATATTTCGTAAGAATTTGTAACACTTAATGCTGTATGGACTAAAAACGGGTGCTGTGTGCTGTTATCACCAAAAAAAATTTGAGTGTCAGGACCTCCATTTAAAATAAAATCTCACAAATTATGTCATAGGAAAGCCTGAGTTTCCTTACCCCTCAGATGCTATGATACAAAGAAAACACTAGTTCAAGGTGTGTGTGTGTTCAGGGCAACTTTATGGCACCATCATTTTAGTGTATTTGCAAATTTTACCTAAAGAAGATTTCTAATGAAGATGAACATACAGCATGCAAAATTTCAACAGTGGATTTTGGTCATATTATTTTTTTGTTAACCTGAGAATAAAATGTCATGTAGATGAAAAAACAACATATATTTAAATCAAACATTTCCTATATGCAAGCATGGTTGCATATAGGAAAGATATAGCAAGAGACAGAGAATGGGGTCTTTTCTATTAATTTTTTTACAAACCTTTTCAAAGTTGCAATGAGGTGTCTTTTTGGAGCTCATTTTTAAACCATGATTGAAACACTGTTTACAAACAAATAACCATTAGGAAAATTCAATGTCTGAAAAGCTACAAAGCTGTCAGCAACAATACTTAAATATACTTAAATATTCATAAGATGCTTTTAACGTGATACTCGTGAAAGTACACAAGTAGGGTGGACTGCACTTTCTGCTATGCAAAGAGCAAAAAATAATTCAAACCATAAGAATTCAAAGAATTTGACCTTGAATAACTTATAATGTTATCGATCTAACAATGTGCACTACTTTTTCTTTGGACCCAGTGCTTTGCTGTTTTGGAATACAGTGAGCAAGGAATCTTTAATCTATTCATGAAGAGCTAATGACCCCTCTAAAGAGAAAAAAGCTATTAATCCTTCCCAGAAGTTTCTGCATCTGGCTCTTTCTGGAACTGATATTGAAGTATGACATTCTGATATGTTTCAAGCTGAAAGGAAACTTTGAAGATTCTGTTTAAAATAAATCAGAATTCCAAACCACATAGATGTTCATTATAAAAATGCTAAAATAGATAGGAAACATATTTGTAGACAAACCAAGGTCTTTTTAATGAACTGAGTAGTGGAAAGAAAGCATAAACAAGCAAGAATTTTTCTCTATTTTCTGTTTCTGTGAAACTGGCAGGCAAAAAACGGCACATAAAAGAAATACTTGCACTGTAGAGTTATTTCGACCACTTCAGCAATGGGTGTGGGAAGAAATGTTGGTTGATTAACACACAAGTCAGACACTTGAATATGTTAAACACCGTATAAACATCACAACTTTATCATGCCAATACAAAGACACTTCCCACACTCCTTATCATTGAAGCACTTTTGATTTCCCAAGAGTTACACCAACCATGTCTAGGCTGGCTTGATCTCTTTGGGAATCCAGGCTCAAATGCATCTGAACTGTGCCTTGACGAGCACAAAAAAAGATTAAAAAAAAATTACTATTAATTTGTCTGGAGAGACCATCTACTATGAGGTAGGAATAGGACCTCAATACATATGTTCTTATTTCCAAGAGGAGGAATCTGTGGGCACCTGCAGAACTCAAGGCTCCTGGATGGTGTATATACCTGCCATTTTTACTTGTGCCATTTTCTTTTTTTAGAGCTCCTGATCTAGTTCTCATTCCAGTTACAAATCATTTGGTTAAATAAGAGCACTGGAACACCTAAAGCCAAGTTGGACAAAAGGAAAAACCCCAACAATGAGACTTGAGAGGAGCTATTCAGACCTGTGGCAGCTGAAGAGCCTGTTCTCCAAAGCCCTCACCCCTGTCTCCAGAGAGCCATAAAGCAGCCCCACAGCCAGCAAGCAAGGCACAAGCAGGACACGCTGCTTCCAGAAGTCACTACTTGGCTGACCCTGCAGGCTCTCAGCTATCTTCAGGGAATCAAGAGCTAGAAGCTGCTAGCTCTTTTAACATTTCAGAGTTTCACAGTCATCACACAAATGATTTTTTTTAAACTACTTAGCACAATAAAAATTTAAGGACAGCTAAATTGGTGCTTCTTTGTGTGCTGCTATTTCATTGCAAGTGCCTTTGCAGCATGAGTAGAAAAGTTTGTCCCAAAGAGGTTACAGTATTTCTTGTGTTTTGCTTTGACAATTACATCAAATTCAAATTATCTACTCATGTTTCATGCTTTTAGCATTAATTTCAGAAGTAAGAAATGTTTGTGTTTTTACAGACCTCTCAATTTTTAAGCCAGATGTACTGTGAAATGGTCTTCACACAGTGAGATTGTAAAATAAGTATTGTAAATTGTTCCTTTGCACATTAATACAAATATTTTGAATATTTTCACTAGTGATCTTTATCTTTAGCCAGCTCTATTTCCATGAAAGCACATTTGCCTGCCATAGGTTACCATTTAACCTCTGTTGAGTTAACTGGGCAGTTCTGCCTTTTTGCTCTCTCTTCAAACAGAACTAATGTCAAACCACCAAAACAATTACCTGTCTACACAGGTAACTAAAATCCTACAGAGTGTCAGCTGTTCAAGGAGGGAACTCTCAAGGTGTGTAGGATGGGCATTGCTGGAGTGACTAGGAGAAGGGATGCTGGGATTCTGAGAGACTTGGGTTTTGGTAGGAACCAGACCAAGCAGTTTTGCAGGCAAGAAGTTGGCATTTGAGCCACGGACTCTCTGAATGGAGAAAACTGGAACATCAGATCACACGAGGACAGAGCAGAAATGCAGAAAGGCTGACACTTCAGCCCTGCCAGCCCTCCTGGAGCTTTCTGCTCCATCAGTGCCTCTGTGGGAGCGTGGTGGAGGAGCTCTTCTCCTGTCTGCTGCCTCCAAACTCACGAGGCAAAGCCAGCAACAACAGAACAGCATATTTTCTTTACACATGACAACCTCCACCCATTGAACTGAACTGGAGTCAAGACATTTGGCAAGTTGATAAATAAAATATATTCTGTCTGAAATAAGTTAATACAAGGACTGATCCATCTGTGCTCCAGAATGCACTCTGGAACGAGATAACGCTACAACAAAAACACTTCATGCACTTCCCCTTCACCCTTTGCCACTTGGTGCATACAGAAGCTTTGGGATTTGCTAATTTTGAGCTTTAAAAAATTATCTTAATAAAAGGACCTTGCAAATCATGAGTAGTTTTTAATCACATTGATTTTTGGAGTGATACAATGACATATTTGAGTTTCAGACAAATAACTTAGTGTCTTAATTCACAGGGCAATAACAGTTATACTTTTCTGCAGATCATGTGGGCCTATTTATATAATTTGATGGTTTTAGCATATTCTCTTGGACCACATTTTTTTTTTTTACTTTAATTTTAACCTGCATCTACCTGAACCTATAATTCCTTATCTGAGAACATAAAATCTCACTGTTTATCCTAATGACAAAAACCATCCATTTTTTAAAAGTGCAACTTCTTTAAGGTGTACCTCTCCTTTCTGCTTTTAAAAGTCTTTTTATACTTAATACATTTGAAACAAATATGGTTTTATATAATATATTTTACTATAAACTGTCCTTGCTTTCCCCAGATTTGGCCTGTTTCATGAGATGACTGCCTTGGAAAGCATATTTGGATGTCCAAGTTATTTTCACAGTCGCTAGTTATCCTTTCCCCAGTCTCTCTGTACTTTGAGAAGGACAGGGCCTGGACAGAGTCACAGCTATCCAGCTGAGAATTTGAAAAGCAGAAGAACCACCCACAAAATGAGCAGCCACTTCCTCTAGACGTTGCTGCAGCAGAAGCAGAGAGGTATCGATCTGTCTGCCAACCTTTCACCAATCCAGCCTTGTAAGCAAATTTCTGGCATGTCTGCCATATGATCTCCCTGAAGGACACATGTTTATTTAAAAGCTGCTTTGATGGATTTTTTTTAATTTATGGCCAATAAATTGACTAAAATACTGCCCAGAGATTTCTTTTCTAGGGTGCAGTTTTTTTCAACATTTATTCATAGATTTATCGAGAGCAGAAATAATGTGTGTAAACTCAGGGATTATTCTAAGTCACCTGTATAAAGTGGTATTTTTGGTGCTGTAGACATAGGCATATGCAGTAACATGGGAAAATCTTTATGTTATACAATAAATGGACACCAGTTTCTTTGAAAACCTTAAATTAATATGTTGATTGATTAGTCACTGAGCACCTTACTAAAATCAGGGTGAAAACAGGTTAGGAATTTGCATCAGGTTGAAATATTTTTGACTCTTCAGCATTGAAAATCCTTTGATGATCAGAACACACAAAACTAAACACTAATTATGTTGGGGAGTGTTTGCAAAAGATGTTACACATTTCTCTGGAATGTTTGGATTGCAGTTCCTTTGTCCTGGACACATCTGCCTTTTCCATTTTGTACTGAGTTTTACACCTCTGCCCTGTTCATTGTCCTGCACTTTTATTTCCATTTTCAGCAGTCCTGTTTTGTATTTTTTATTCAGATAACTCAGGGAGAAATGTAACTGATTTAAAAAAATATATTATTAATGCACCATTCCCTGCAAACCTTTCAATAAAAATATCCCTGGTATTTTCTAACTAGACCATTTCAGACAATTGCTGGCTGAACTTTCTGAGTGACCTAAAAAATGCAGGTGACTAGATCCACAGATTGCATCTGCAAAATTATCTTCTGCCTATGCCGGCATGTATGAAATTATTCTTGTGTTTACTATGCTTAAAAAATTAATTTTTTTCCTAAAACACCCATAGTAGTAACTGGACATAAAGTTAGTCATTACTTCTCAGTTTTTTGGTTTCACACTTCATCACTTTGGTCTTCGCTAATACTATAATCCTCAACTGGCCAAGCATCTCTTTTCTTACAAAACACTTCACTGTCTCCCTCTACAGTGTTATTTCTCAAATGCCCTTTTAATACCTTCACCTAGCTCATTAAAAACCACTTTACAGGCTTTTTTGTCCCCTGGCTTCTGTAAAATGAGGCAAAGGAGCAATGCTGAGACAACTTTTTCTGCATGTCTACAGAAGCTCCTGCTAACATTCCTCTCTTTTGTGGAAGTCTTAATGTCAGAGAAGCATGAAAATTTTACAAAAATCATACAAATGCTCTCACAAAAGCTAAGACATTGGTGTTAAGGCATTTTTATTCTTTTTTTCTAGGAAAAGTGAAAAATATTATCTTCCTGACCTCTATACTAAATCACACATCTTTTGTAATAGCACACAGCATCTCCTTTACTTTCCAAATTCCCATCTACTGAAAGTCTGATCAAAGTCTCTGTAGGGTCAGGAACACTGTAGACTTCATTAAAGAAAACAATGTAAAGTTCATAAAGTCCCAAGAAAATTGATACATATGGTAAGTTTGCTGTAAATTAGGTTGGGAAGACTTATGTAGAGAAAAATTTGTATCTTCAATGTTCTGTTTATCTGATACTGAGGCTTCAGTGTTTACTTTCCATCAGTCTGTGTTTACAGTGGGTTTGTGGACATTAGATTAGATAGCAATGAGATGTGTAAAAGCCTGGGAAAAAATGAACAGTTGACTTCTTAGTTCCAGAAAACATATAAACTGTCAGTAACTTTTGATATCATAATGACCAATAAATACATGTTATAAAATAAGCTTCATGTGTTTCAGCTTCAGAGTGAATCACTTTGGGTTTTTTTGTTGGGTTTGGGGTTTTTTTCAATTATAAGGTATTCTTTTTAAGGCAACCATATCCAGAAGAGTTCTTGGCCCTTTCCCTGGAGCCAATAAAAAAAAGGACTAGAATTTGCAATTTGATGTTCTAAATTTACGTCCTTTCTCAAATATAAAAGTAAGCCATTTTTTATCATTATAACCAATATATTAGCAGAACAAAGTTCAAAATTACTTCCTTGATTCAGTGGAATGATTGGAACTAAGTCTCCTGATTTCTGGGTAAGCATCTTTCTGGGTAAGGTAAACAAGGTATTTTGAAATAAATACCTCATGGTTCCTGTAGTCAAATCCATTTCACTTGCTCTCATGAAGACCCAACAATCAAGGCAAGCTGGAACTTAATGTTAGGAGAGGTTATAAGCAAAACATTTGTGGAAATGCTGTGTTTATGTATGCCATAAACAATTACTTCCTTGCACAAGGTATAATTTAGCATAAATAACCTAAGACATTTAACGTGTTTTCTAACCGTGTGTAGAAACTGTGTTCACTTCAGTAACTGTACATTATACAATTTTTCATTTATGCTGGCTTGGTTTTTTTTTCTTCGCGGCTTTTGCAATAGTTAAAGAGACCTGAAATAAAAGATATAATGTCATTAGGACACAATATGTGGCCATGTGTTAGGAAATAGATTTGATGGACAAACAGGAAAACTTAGAGAAGTGCAGTTACTGAGGTCTTATATCCTCAGTCTTGAAAAAAGAAGTTGCTCAGAATCCCCAAAGAGAGACTGAACAGTTGTTTAGAGAACTAACAGCATTTCCTACATTTTGGAACAGAACAGTGGCAGTTTCTTTGCAAGTGCCTTAAAAGAAGGAAAGATGAAAGAACAGGCCCTGGAGATCTGTGTAGACGTTTATATACCAAAGCATTTGGGTTTCCTCTGCAATTTTGTGAGCAGAGCAGCAGAAACTTTGGGCCTACAATGTACATCCAACCATGAAGAGACATTAGTCTTTGGGTATCCAGAAACCTTATGCCCAAAAGGATTTTAAGTAGCAAACTATCACTTTTATGGTAGCTCTGATAGATCTTCTGAGGATCCTTAACTACCTTGTACCTTGCCACGTGGATGAAAAGTTTTTTGGAACCCACTTTTGAGGACTGAATCTCATGAAGATTCCCCTGACAGGACCAAAGTAATTGTCAATCAGTCAAAATCCAAGAAGCATCAGGTGTTCTGCAGGGAAAGAGCCGAATCAGGAGTGACATAGTGTGGGAGATGGCCCACAGAGCCTCATCTTAACAATGGTTGACTTCTGGAAGACAAGAAAAGTTTTAGTCTGGGGACTATGTCAATAAAGGCAGAGCTCAGCTGGGAAAAAAAAAAAAAAAACAAAAAAAGAAAAAAGAGACCAAAGATTGTGCTGCTGAACAGTTTAAATTGTCATTTTTACCCTTTACTCTGTTCCGACACCCAGAACTATGCAAGTTCTGATGCAAATTAATCTGATAAACAATTGAAGAATAAGCTTCAAAAGTTGCTTTTTTTATTTCCAATGTAATTTCAATCCAAAATTACTGGTTGTGGTCTCAGTCTGAAACGAGAATATGTAAAATCTTCCAGTCTTTGTGTTAGCTAAGGTGGACAAGACATGTAGAATCTGCAAATGAGAGCCTTTTTCCACAGAATGTTTTGACTGAACTGTAAATCCTGCTCCACTTTGTACATGGCATGAAATGGCAATAGACAAGGAATTAAATATTCACTCCAGTGCACAATCATGCACTGGCAGACGGGTAAACTGGATGACCTAAAAAGCCCTTTCCACTTCTAGTCTCCAAGACTTCTTTGTGAGCATCCTCAAGAGAGCAGTTTTATATTAAGATGTCAACTGAAGATGATCTTGTTTGGAAAATGAACAATTTTTGTAAAGGAGAGGAATAATTCTCCATGCAGCCTTGTGAGCTGTTGACACAGCATTTGAGAGCATCCAGGGCAGTAGGCAGCTTCTCTACAGGCAGGCCAGACCAGAGGGCTGTTTTGACTACAGCTTTTAGCAAACCTAATAAATATTTCCCCCCTCATATGCTAAAATGGGATCCTTAAAATCTGCTTGTGTCCAGTCTGTTCCACTGATAATATTTCCACTTTCGACTGCTTGTGACCCGAATGTACTCCAAGGTACAACACTCAGAAGTCTGATCAGCTCTCAGAGACTGGGCAAAAAAAGAGCTACCACTACTAGGATTTGCTAGACTTCATTCTGTACATAATTTCACTAAAGGGCAGTGACTACAGTACTAAGCATTACCATCTACAATTCCTAGCTGCTGCTTCTTTCACCCCCAATGCTGTCAAGCAGAAGTCTAGTAGCATGCCTTACACGCAATCTTTATGACAGTCAATCACAACACCATATGCTGCTGGCAAGGACAGCAGTCTTCACCAGAGACAATGAATGGTTTCCTTTTTTTTTTCAGGTTCTAACACATAACTGCCTGTGTTTTGCTTTTGGTTTTATTTTTTAACTTCTTTGTCATCTCTGGGCCATGTGGAACAGATTCTGGATTGGAAGATGCCTATGTAAAGCCAGTCTTGTCAGATGAGGCTGTTGTGCAGCTGTGAGCAGCTACAGAGGATGTCAATGCACAGTGTGCAGGTGCTTTCTATACAGACTGAGGGTGGGGCTTCCACACCCAATACCATGAAGGAAGTAGGTGCTGCTGCTTGGTTTGGCAAGAAACAAAATAACTTGAAAGATTTCTAGAAGATATTAATTGAGAAATTAAGATTCAAATTTAAGATTCAAAATTTCAAAATAATAGGACTACATTACAAACTCGTGTAGCCTATAAATATAAACAGTTAAATTAAGGCTGCTCTTGATGAATTTAAGGCAACATGACGTGGTCTTAAAGGATTGTAGGTCCTAGACCACATGTTTTCTTAGGGGATGTGGGATGCTACCTAAGGGAGAACTTATTTCCTGACAGCGTGGGTAGCATTAGATTTTTTATTGAACCTTTTGTAAAGCTCTGTGTTGCAGAAGCCAGGAAAAAAATGCAACTCAACTTTGCCAGATAACTCCTTGAATTTTGTGCTAATTTCTTTGAATAATTCATCACAAGGATTGTCAAGGACTTTTAGTAGGACTTTGGAAATTTATGTTTTAGTAAATGTATGTTTTACACCAGAAACAATCTCAGCAATTATTTATGATCACTTAGGATATAAGAGTTGTTCATAAAACCACACAGATACTCACACTTCATAGTCCAGGAATCAGCAAGTAAAAGTAAATACACATTGCTACAAATTATTACATGGGCACTTGTTTTTTCAAGTCTCCATAACGAGGTAAAAAGACATGAACTAATCCGATGGGTGATATTGTAAAGCATTAAACAGACTATCAGAAGTAACAGAAAAGGAAAGAAGACACCTTATGACACTTCTGATGCTTGACTGCATGCAGGATTATAGTACATGTGAATATTAAGCAACACTAAACCAGAGGTGAAGTTGAAAATGCAACTTGACAACAGGAGAAAAGAATATATAAACCAAAGGGAACATCAAAATTGCAAAACCCATTCCCTTAAAAAACAGCTGTTGTCCCAGCTTGGTATTAGACAACCATAAGGTTTATCTAAAGATCAAAAGAAATGGACCTGATATTAAAGTGCAGATATGATTTAAACAACAAAAAATAGCCAATATGGTGTCTTCTCCTCAGGCAGATTAGAAAAAAGTTTTAAAACAAAGTGTAGTTAATTACAAAATCAGTTAATTAGTAAAAATATAGAACAGGATTCTTAATTAACTCAGAAAAGAAAAGGTAAAAGATCTATGAGCAGCTGACTACCAGCTCAAGTGCTTTTTGGAGCAGGGTTACTCTACTGTGAAAATTGCAGGTTTTCATATTCTCCACTGCACACCATTTAACCAAAGACTTTGTTAGAAACAAAGAAAGCAAATAAGGCAAACCATCATTAGCTCTTCAATCTTGTACAGACAGAAAAAGTGTATTAAATTGGTCTATTTGGTAAATTAAAAGAACAGGATGAAAATCTTTTCTGAATTACAGACTTTGGAATGAATAAAAATAACATACTGTGCATATTTATGTGGTCTGTGTCCCACTGTCTCTCTGTTTCCATTACAGATTTCATCTGCTGTTGGCTTCTCTACAGGCAAACTACTTTGCGTTCTGCACTGAAGACAAATTCATCATTAAAATTTACTCTCCTCTTTTCTCTAAGAGAAAGCAGTTCAGTTTTATTCTGTTTTTTTACATATTCTGATTTCTGCAAACTCCTATAAATGTGAAAAACCATACTGTGTGCTATTCCTATCCAAGTGTGCAAGTAACAGCAACATTTTAAATACTCCGCCCTTGTCCTTGTCACCATTAACATGATGGACATAAAGCCCTACAACACCTATGAACTCAGTGCATGTTTTATTTCTGCAGTCATAGATACATGCTGACTACATTATATACTTACATATGCTATATAGCATATAAATAATCTCCTTTATTCCCTCCATATTTCCCTCCCAGTATTCCCCTGAAATAATCTGCTGTCATGAGACTGTTTTGAGCTGTAAGAACTCAATAATGAGGGGGACTGTTTTGCTGTGCTTCAGACAGACATCCTGAATCTTGACTGCTTTATGTTATAATAATTATTCATTATTTATTTATATTTTCATGTAGTCCTATAGTTGCCCAGTGAGATTATTAACACTTTTAAATTTAAATGAGCCATCAATACTAGATGCCTGGATATTTATAAGAGAAAACATCTGGTTCATAAATATTTCTAGCTATTTAGGACTAACACACGGACCAGCATTCTCAGTGTGGCCTTATTCCATGAAGAAACAAACATAACAAGGAATCTATGTCACATATAAAGAAACTGACCCTCTCATATGCAAAGCATCTTTGTAAATATGTGGTGTGCTATGTCCAGCTCACATGAGCAAAATCGCATTATGTTAAGAGATGTTTCTACAGAAGTATCAGGCAGTTGCAATTTAACACTGCATTAGTTTGTCTGCTGGGTCACTCCTCCTTACCCCACGTTCTTTCCTTCATTGAAGGTGTTACATGGTCAGAAATGTATTTTACTTCACTTAACACTGTTACTTTGCTGATGAACCACTGTACATCAGGGAGTTTGCTGCAAAATGCAGTATGCATCACTTACTTAGAACAGGAACATTATTTTCCGTATACTGGATGAGATTAAAGGCCCTTCTAGACTCAAATTCTAGTTTGACCAGTGGCCAAAAGCAGATTCTTCAGAAGGAGTGTTAGAGCAGGGCAATTACAAACTGATACTCTCCCAGAGTAAAACTGCTTCTAGCAATTTACAGCTAAGGGATTTCCTAAGCAGCAAGCAGTGTATCTGTTTTAATATCTTCCAAATGTGATTTTGCTTTTTTTTTGGTTTATTTTCCTTGTGAGTTCTCTGGAAAAATTCTGAACCTATACAAACAGCATTCAGAGCATCCCATGGAAAGGCCCATAGCCTTGGCAACTTGAATTTCATTGTGTTGTGTGAGGAAATAATCCTTTTGTATAGTTTGCTATTGGCGCTTGCTAGTTTCATTCAGTGCCCTCTAGCTCAAGGCAGCACAGAACCATTCCTTATTTTTCTCTTTCATTTTTCTCATTCTGTCATAAACCACTCAAACTCTTTCTTCAGCATTTGCCTTTCAGGCTGCGGGAGCACCGGTCAAATTGTTGTTCTCTAACCAAACTTTGATCTCAAAACCTCCTTTGCCAACTGAGAGACACAGGTATGGAATTGCTCTGAGCTCAGACTGATGGACCTGGAGAGAAACAGAATGTGTCCCTTCCCATCTTTCCCCTAAAAGAGTTCAGCTTGTCACACATATGGTCACTGTTTTGTGGACAGAAGATTGATCATTGTGCCAGGAACATGAATTGCCCACTGACTTTTAAGATAAACTTAGAATTTACTGAAAGTAACAGTGGGGGCTGGGCAAGAAATAGGCAGAGAAGTACCAGAATAATTCATGCAAAGTATACCTGAACTTGTCCTTTTCAGAATCATAGGGGTTTTTTTTCAGTTGTTCTTTGTAGCTTTTTTCTGGGTTGGTTTTTTTTTTTTTAAATCTTGAAAACTTATAATACAAGATTGTATGACTCTAAAGATCACATGACTGCTTGAAACCTTTATGTTGCATAAACAGAATGAGTTTGGACAATACCACTAGAATGTCCAGAATATTTTATATTGCAAAACTTACTGGTTTGGTTTTCACTTTCGAGAATAATTGGGCTGAAAAGGAATCAGCTGACACATTCAGCAGAAGATACTAAAACACAAACAATAATTTTATGCGAAGAAAACCCAACAAGAAACAAAGTTATTGCAGGCTGTGTATTTCAACATCATATAACCAATTCTTTCACTCTGTTCTTTCAAAATACTTCCTCACTTTTCATTTCTTGCTCAACAGTTAAACTTCAGTGTAGTCATGAGCGAAAGCTTCAGCAAACTTCCTTCACACTGGACAAAGCTGGTGTATCATCCCTTCTGCCTTGCACTGCCTCAGCTGTACTACATCCTTTAAAAAACTGTGCTCATAAATGGATATGGACATTTCAGATCCAAACCTTATCTGTTTCAACTCAGTTCTCCATTTCAGGCTCTGCTGCATAACGTGGCTCTTTTCTGAGAGGCTTCAACACCAAAATGACACTTAATGCCAAAAAATTGGACAATTTTAAGTAAGCAGAAAATCATCCCAGGCTGTAAAAGATGATTTATCACATCATCACCTTACCTGCATTTTTCTACATTTGGCCAACGAGAAATTAGTATATACAGAAAGAACAAGAATTTCAAAATGCTGAATGAATAATGAAGCTCAGATATCTGTCAGTACATGGATTTGCTTCCTGGCAACTTAAACACTAAGAGATATGTAGTTTTAGAAGTGTTCTTCCTTGTTCTTCCAAGGTTGTCAAAGTGCTCATTTGTTTACATGAGCCAATTCTCCTGCATTTTTTATTGAGATGCCTACAGTAAATGCTTATTTTCCTCAAAACAGGAAAATTAGATAGGAAATTTTTTATGGCTGAAATTAGGGAAAGATGCTATGGGAATCTAATAGATTACAGAAGATGTGATCCTTGCCTTCTGAAATTGGAACTAAATTATATTACTACAAAAATGTTGCAGGAAAAAAAATATACAGAAGTCCCATGCAGGAAAGGCATCCTAACAGCAACCTTCTAGTGTCATGTGTATTAAACAGGGAGCTTGTTTGCAAAAGGAAAACTTCAAAATTACCATCTATTATATGAAAATTAAGAGCCCATTTCCACAGGATAAAGTGGCAGCCTTAATTGCAATGTTAAATTAAAAAAAAAAAAATTAAACTGTATCTTTATTTTATATGACCTACTGGGATGTAACGTTAACAAGAAAAAAAAGTCCCTGTCTTAATTATATTCAAAAATTTTCCATGTAATCTTTTACAAGAAAAATTTTTACTCACATTGACGTCAAATTCAATTTCCCAGGTCTTGCATGTGATTTTATTTCTCTTCTCTGTCTGCAGATTAACATACCAGGGAAGCTGCACGTATCTTGAGTTTGTCTTGTTTAGCTTTCCCATATTTCCCTCTAATTCTGTAAAAGCAAGAAAGATATTATGTTTACACAAAGTCCTAGCTCAGCAAAGCTTTTGCACTTAATATTAAATACCTGAATAATCCCAGCTAAGTCAGTACAATATTTCAAAGTGATACATATGGTCCAGAACATTTTCACGTAATGTGTTTAGGCTAAATTTAACACAACCTATTAGGTTAAAAGTAATATTCTAAGCTAAATACTCTAAATTGAATGTTTATTAGGATATGAACATCTCTGTGCAAAGAAAAATATGTGCACTGAAAGAATGGGACTCAAATATTCATATCATGATGTGGTTTCACTAAATATTTTGTTAGATGTATCAATGACAAAACCTGCAAGAAGAAATACATCAGTCTATGGGAATATTCTGCTTTTTGTGTGTGGAGAGCACTTAATAGGCAGCAATGCTGGACTACAACACAGATTATCAAGACAATTATCCCTTTGAGCTCCTGCAGACATTGCCCTCTGTCTATGACACAATCAGCAGCAAAATACAAACATATAATCTAACCAGTAAAAGGTGTCCTTTCCTATTATCATTATTCATTCTGTATCCCAATGAGACTTAGAAGGAGGCGAAGGTAAAGGACTGCAATAACTGTCATAGAATCATGGAATATCTTGAGTTGGAAGAGATCCACAAGGGCCATCCTAGTCCAACTCCTGTCCCCGCACAGGACACTCCCAAGAATCTATCCATATTGCAGTTCATAAATTCACACCTGTCTGTATTGTAATTTATAAATATGCAGAACAAATAACATGGTCTAAGAGTCTTGAGGATTTCCCCTGGTGTTCCAGTATGGTAAGTACCTGAAAAATAAAAAAAAATTGCGGCAAATAGGAAGTTAAATCCTACGGATTTCTGAATGGTAAATGAACACCTGAAGGGAAAAGCTTGCATACAGTAGAAAAAATGCTTTTCCTCTCCATCTAGTCCAAGGTTTTTGGGAAATGTGTTTTGTGAAGGCCAAAATGCTATTAGCAGAGCCCAGGAGTGAACAGAAAGGTCAGTCATGCGCAGCAGCAAGAGTTTCTTCCGAGAGCCTCCTGTTTTGGAGGACTCATTACTTCGTTCTCTCCCACTATAGTCTTTTAAATCAAACTATGTCAGCTGCATGGCTGCCTTCCATACATTCTGGCTTCTTAGGAACACGGGTTGCTGACTTGCCAGAGACATGAGCTGAAGTGTGGGAAGGTTTGTGTCTTATAAAACAATTCAGCTGTGCCAGAGAAAAGTAATAGCCAAAAATCAGAGGAGTCAGTATTTCTTAAAATGAATAAAGCAAGGAAATACCTACTGGAGAGGCTAAGAGCCCTGAGAGCCTCATTCATGCAGAACTGCAAGGCTGTGATTTGGCCTAGCCACAGCACTAGAGATTCAGCTCTAGCCACAGCACTGGTGCTCCAAGAAGTACTGAGATACTATCCTCATTTTCCGTGGGATGCTTCTTACCTGACTATTATGCAGTCCAGATAACAGCTAAAGTTAATGAACTCAAAAGTATACTTTAATACTGACTTGGAAACTTGGCAGCATCACTTACCTTCTATGTTTTCTTAGAGGCCAAAGTGGAAAGGCTGGAACTGCCATTGTGATCTTACACGGACCTTCAGTGTGACTTTACTGCACTATCTCAAAGCATATACATTGATAATTCCACCAAACATCTGTGTTAGAGGTGGAAGAATGGAAGAACCAGCTTTTAAATGGGATATCTCTGCTAACCAAAGTGTCAGGCAGAACAATGGGCATAGATGCTGCAGCTTTCTCTGAGTCATGAGCTTTGTTCCTAGCAAACTACATCAAAAACCATAAAATCAATAAGGATGTTGTCCATGGAACTCTATGAACACAAATGAAACAAACCAAATTTAAGGCAATCTTTTGCTTCATTTAGTCCATCAAAAGTTGGTCCAAATTATCTTAGATTTATTAGAGAAAAAGCTTGCAGAACAGTATTCTGAACATGGGGAGAAAAAGATGACTTTAAGGAAAAAAACGGATTTAAAGACAGAAAACAGAAGCAAAGATAGAGTGAAAGAAAAGACACCAGGAAGTCTAAACTATTGAGAGGAGTTCTCTTTTTTCCTCTGAAGACTTCAGCAAGTAAAGTCAGTCTTCTACATTTGTAATCGATGGGACATCTGTTACTTTTTGGCTAAGCATATGCAGCATCAGGACAGGAGAAAGCAAATAGAGACAATAAGAGGAAACAGAACTAAAAATACCTAAAAATATGTATCTAAGTTTGGAATAGCAACACTGTGGAATAAATAAATATAATGCATTTCTTCCGTATTTCGTAAGTGATGACTGGATTATAGAGAAGTATGCATAGAAGATGACATTAACATTTATAAACTGGCATGAAGAATTTAGCTGTGAATGGAATTTTGTCATGAAAGTACAAAAATTACAGCATCACTGTTTTGATTTAGTTACATAATAGTCAACGGTCTCCTGAAACTGTTGGAAGTCCAATTTCACCTTTTCTTAGTCTATGTCTCCTTACGCACGACCATGACCAGCGCAAAACAATACGCTTTGTTGTATGGCAAGAAAAAGAAGATAATAATAGGATGAAAAAAATCTTATTTCCACTCGTGCCCTTATCCAAGATATGGAGCTAACTTCCCAGTGGTGAACGCTGAATGCAGCATCCAGCTCAGCCTGACAGCTGGCAATTCTTAGTGGCTTGAACTGAATCATGGTCTACTGTAAAAGTATGGAATGGCAGCAAGAATCTGTCTCACTTTACAAAGAAACGGAATACCTGAACAGCTTCCCTAACCTGATCAGAGGCAAACATCTGCCCACAAATCCTTACCTCTGCATGGATTTCCACTGACATCACTGGACTGTGTAGGTAATTACCTGTGCAACCAGATTTATCTGCAGGTTATGGGCCAGAGTTCGTGTCTACTGGGCTGTCTGGTCTGCTGTATGCATCTGGGAGACCTTTCTGTTTTGGAATTAAACTTCACTGCTCAACCCCCAGAAATTTTCCCTTCTCATTCTTCTCCAACTGAATTTTTGGGGTGGAAAATGCCAAAGAGAACAAGATTTTCTCAAGGTCATACTTTGTGAAGCAAGACTTTGGTTTTATCTGATGTCTGCTGAAATGTTGATATGTATATAAAAAGACAGATGCATGAACAAAAAGAACTAAATTCAGACTTAAAAAAAAAAAATGTATTGGAGAGAGATGATAAATGGTATAAATACTCTTTCAATACCTAGGCTTCACCACTTTTGTTAAAAGGCATCCCTGAAAGAAATTCTAGTTCTATTTTTCCTTCCTGTGTTTCCAGCAAAGCAGTAAATCAGAATGTGCTACTTGAAAAGTTAGTTACAGAAGTCCAAGACATTTGATGGCATTTGCAGAGATTTGGCTCATACTTAAATTATATACTGTATTTAAGTATTTAAGAAAGAGAGATCCACGCCATGATACATAATAATTTTTAGTAGAATAAAGAGAAAAAAAGGTATTTTAAGAAAATGATTCATTATGATTGTCATAAATTTGGAAAACAGTTTCCTAAATGACAAAATAACATTTCAAGAAACCTTGTCTTTAATTTATGCTTAAATATCCCACAACCAAAAAAACCTATTAAAAGCCACTCCTCAGGGTTGCTTACTTCTATTACTTACAGACAGAGTGTTCTAATGAGAGAAAAGAGAATAGAAACGTTTGCCTTTGAAGATCTGACCAGTATTACATTCCTGAGCATCTTGCCTATGGTTTTAGAGGGCAGAATGCTTCCAAAGGATTTTCTTTGAGTGTTTAATTTCTCCTGTAGTGGAATATCACCAAAGAGTGTTTCTGTTTTCTCATTACAAGTCTGATAATTTTAAGCAAGAAATAAGTGAGCAAGAAAAATTATGGCTGTACTTTTAGAGAGACAAAACAAAATGCCAAGAGATAATCAGAATCTCATATTGTGTGTGACCTCTGTAGCACAGATCCCTTTAACAAATACCTGGGTCAACCCAAATACTTGTGTGAATGCTACAAAAATTCTAGCATTCATGATACCCTGACAGACTCTTCACTGTCTCTCAGGAATTATGCTGTGCAGATCACTTGGAAGCAGGAAGAGCTACTGTACAAGACATGAAGTTTGCCTCTTGTTGATTGAGCAAACAGTACTCACTTCTGGCTCTGGACTATACCCAGAGCATCTTGGGTGCGTAACTTTGAAGGTTCATGCCCTAGTAGCTCTCTCCTTCTGGCACAGGCCTGGGTCACTGCTGTTCTGCAAGTGCTGCTCTTCCTGTCTCACTCCCATCTGGCCAAGAAGATACAGAGACTCAGATTGCCAGATTACAACTATGTGCTGTAAAAGTGTGGTTTTTACATTTAGGTTGCTTGGCGAAGTGTGTCTGCCATTCTCCAGTCACAGTAACTGTGAAAGGTTGAAAAAACCAGAGAATAGAGGTGATAGTTACACTTGGCTGATGTAAGAGCTTTCCTATACTTCTGCAATGGTCACTTTTAATAGAAAAAAGGCAATAAAAGTTGCGGTGACTGGGAAATCACATGTAGAGGTAGACATAAGCCACAGGATTCACGCTTCCATTATATTTCAGCTCCTTACCATACAAATTTGTGAATGTTTAGCTCTGTGACTCAGCTCATGATGAAGCAGAGGAGAACCAAGACTTTCAGTTCACGACACAGTAGTCCATGTGAAGGTGAAAACCAGGGGCTGATCTCTTCTCCTTTGCAGTAAAGAGACTTAATGAAAATTACAGTGGTGCTGAGCAGGAAGGCATTGTGAATGCTGAAATCCGTCTCTTCCACTCTGTTCCCACTCACATGGAACAAAACTGCCTCACGACATCAAATCTGACATAACTACGTTGTCATGAGGCTGCACATCAAAGCAGCAGCTGTAGCTTCAGCCTGGTGTCCCGTCATGTTTGCTTCTGATGTATACTGGGGGGTGGTGGGGGTGATTGAAGGCAGGAAAATATGACGTGATAAGAGAAATGTGTGATATTTATTTAGGATATTCTAAGTGATGGAACATTAGACTATTCTTTTTTCTTCACAGAAGCCTATTTTCACTCAAGTATTTTAAAATTAACTCCTTTGTCTTTGTCATCTTCCATCTTGCTTCAGAGGAATTTCATAGGGCCTGCCTAGAGCCAACATAAATCAAGAAGCCTCATTTCAAAGTGTCACTGTAATATCAAGCAAGACTGACTACTGTAAGAAAGTACAGTTGTTAGTGTGGATCATAAAAAATCCCAACCAAACATAATAGATTCTCTGAGAAAATTTTAAATTGGGTTTGAAAGGATATAAGCTCAGAGTGCTTAGGATATTATTCAATCAAATTTGGCCACCCAAGTAAGAGTGAAATACTGAAAGGATACGAACCAAAGTCCTGTTATTCTTTTCTCAACTAATTACCAAGAAAAGATAGACTAATACAGAACAGATGCATGCATCTGTTCAAGTCCTAAAAGCAATGGCTTGTATGGCACATTTGAGAAGTCAAATAAGAGAGAAGCTTGAACACAGTGTCCAAATACATGACTATATATGCCAAAAAGACAAAATGTTGAACAAAATTACTGAGACAAACAATTTAATTGTAAGCATCATATTGTGTAAACAGATGAGAAAGAGAAGAAAAGAAGAAAAGTGCAGAGGAGGGAAGGAAACTGGGATACTTAGAAACACCAAGAAATGTAGACAATGGCGTAAATTAAATGGTACTTTTTTCTGTTTTTCACCTGACATTATAAACTCTTATGTAATATTGAATCATGATTAAATCTAATAAAATTAACTTTTGTTCCAAGTAGAAAGCTATGGAATATTAAATGTAAACAAATTAGAAATCATTCTGATTGATTAAAAGAATGACTCTGTGTATCCCACATGGCAGCTTTGAAACACGTACTTAACCACAGAGAGACCTCATTTCAGGAGGAATAAATAACGGAACAACCTAAACAGATTTAAAGCAGTATTGGTTCCAGGAACAGAGACAAGAATTTTGTTTTTTGACCTTGAAGAGATCTTTTCCAAGCTAGTGCATAAAAATAAGTGTTTAGGTTTTTTTCTCACAACTTATCTAACAGACTTTAGAACAAAAAAATGTTCAGGTAAAAACCAAAAAACCCTAAAAAGCCAACAACAAAATAACCCCAAACCCACAAGAACCCCCTAGAAGTAGAACATGCATTGCTTGAGGGAAATGAATTGATGCTGGAACTCAGATCAAGTAACATAAACTACAAAGGAACCAGGCAGTCACTTCTCTCACTCTGGGCAAGAAAAACTCAGTGAAATTGTTTGTATCTTGCAGTAGAAAACCAAGTCCTAGAAATTTCAAATCTTGTTTTAACATAAATTTTACTTTAAACACTCATAAAAGATTTCATTGGATTTCATTAGTGTCCATTGAAAGTATGAGACCAATATTGGACTAACAGCACAGTGTGAAAACAAAATCTATCTAAGAGCTTGAGAGCTGCAGCAAACAAAGTATAATTGAGTTTGGATGGCAGTATCACTTCAAAAAGGATTGTTTTCCCATGTATATGGATTACATCAATATCTCTTTTAAAGCAAACAAATTTTCTGGAAACCTAATTTAGTCACAAAGCTCTATCTTTTCATTAAGACAGATTTGGGCTATTGCCATTTTAAATGCCAGACAGGTGGACCTTAGCAATTTTGGTGCTTTTGTCTTAAATAATGATTTCTATAACTTAATATACCATTGCAGTGACTTAATGTTTTCTATAAATGTTTGATATATGCATTAATTTTTCCTATCTACTATGCAGAGAGGGCTCCAAATAGAAAAACCATTTTATTCATGTGAACACTGGTCTCTCAGCAAAGGTGTCTTCCTACTTGCACAAATGGCAAAGCTGTGGAGACTCCAGCAGGACTAAACCACGAGCCTTTGGTATACAGACAAAAGCTCTGAAGAGGCCTAAGGCAACTAAGAGAGAAAGTGTCTCCCTGAGGAAACAAAGGCATGAGTCCTTTCAGGCTGATAAGGAAATGGAAAGCTCATCTGCAACACTCTACCTAACACTTAAAGCAGAGCCTTCCCTAGAGCTTTTAAAAATAAACCTGTATAAACAAAAGTCAGAAGTGCTCTCCTACAGAATGTACATGTAGTCCTGCATGCATGTTCCATATATTAGTAGACAATTCTTTTGGCCTTATTTAAACTACCACAACTATTAAAACTTTAAAGTTCTCAGCTTCCCAAGAACACAGTATATGTGCTCCTAGAGCACGCGCTGCACTGGGGCTGCCTTGTGTTTAGCTGTTCAGCTGTCTAGTTCTTGGAGGAAAATCAAGTCTGGGTAGAAAACAGGCTCTGAGCTATCCAGATAAAGGCAGTTCTGGACATGCAAGGAAGCAATGCATAAGGTACATAAGGAACTGTAATATCAAACAAGAAGATTCCTAGGCAAAAACTGGCAGCACCTTCCACTCAGTCTTTTTTTCTTTTTTCTTTTTTTAGGTAGAGTTGCGAAGGCTCCCTTTACCAGGTCTTTCTTGGGGTGCTAAGCTAGTTGAGATGATACTTAAATTTTGAGGGCTATGACCCCGAGCCATCAGTGCAGTCGTTCAAGCAGCAGTTGAGGAAAATATAGCACCAAGAGAAGGAGCAGCAGTTTGAATCTCTGGCACTGTCTCTGTTTTGCTGATATGGTGAAATTTGGTCTCCTGTGGTCCTGCCATCCAGCAGAATTCAGTACCCCAAAGTCTTCCAGCCTCCTCCAGGCAGCAGCAGGCGAGGTACTGAGCAACCCTGCCTAATGAATAAGCATTTCCTTTCTATTTCAAATAAAACTCTCATTTTTTAAACTGAACACTGGAGAATTAATTGAATCACCAGGTGTTACAGGGTTATACAGTTTTACAACATTTTTGCATACTTTTTACAAATGTCTTCTAAATTGTGCTTGAGTTTTAAAACTAGCATTT
This sequence comes from Eulacestoma nigropectus, assembly GCA_013397775.1. Classification (NCBI taxonomy): domain Eukaryota; kingdom Metazoa; phylum Chordata; class Aves; order Passeriformes; genus Eulacestoma; species Eulacestoma nigropectus. The sequence continues at coordinate 61,766 of VZTE01005228.1, read as the reverse complement.
GATACATGGGCATATGTAATACACAGACAAAAGGGATAGAACAGCTTACATCTATGAGATGACATTTTAGAAATTTTGGTGTGCTATTATCATATTACCTTGAAAGAAATCTTGTGCATATTCAAATAGCTTTATGCAACTGGACCACATGAACAGATGAAAGTCCATCGTCATGCTTTAAGTTTGTTCATATTTGGAGCTGGCCTCATAGTGAAATACAAAATCAGAAAGATTTAGAGAGCTTAGAACAGCCCTCATATAAATCACACAAGCCTCTCAAACTCTGTAACAAGCATTGCTCGTTCAGGAAGCTAAAGTGTTTATTTAAAGCTGCATGCACGTACATGAAAAATTCAGACCATATTAAATACCCTATTTCATATCCTGCTTTGCTAATCAGTTATCTATCTTGGACGAAAATAACTGTTGATTTACTTGTTGAACTTTGCTTAAGACATTCCAGACTGAAACTAATACCACAAGTAATACAAAATATGAAAGGCAAAATAAGCAGACTTGAAAAAAAGAAGTGCTCAAGACTTTGCATTTGCTTCTCAAAATTAGTCACGCAGAAAGTGGTCTGATTCTCGAACCATGTTTTTTCCTACTCCTAGCCAAATCAACAATTTGCATTATTCCTAGTGTTCAGCATGTGAAGCAGAGCACACAGATGCCTGTCAGCTTTTCCAGTGCAACATACAAATATTTTCCTTCCACAGAACTAGGTCCTTGACTCAGTGTCTTAGCAAGCAGACGTTATTCATTATAACACAACACAGCTGTAATTCAGATTTCATTTACATTACTTTCATTCAATGAGTCAAGCTGCACATTTAGATGAACAGGATTCCATGTCCATAATACGTTTCATGGAAAAGAATGGAAAATTACCGAGGTTTTTTAAGGGGTTACAGAGATGGCTTTCTCAGCATGCCTAACCTATCTGCACCTCGTTTAAAGACCTTAATAATGCTCTTTATATGTATTTCTAACAGTACCGTGACATTAATTATAATGTTGGAGATATAAGTGTGTTACCCCATGCAGCCTTTGCTATCATTGTGCAAACAACAAGGTTATTTCCTTTCCCTTGCCTCAAGACCATGGAATAGTCTGGGTGGGAAACTATTTTGGTTTTGCTTCTTTTGCCAAAGGCTTATAATAATGATGGATAAAATGAACACAAGAGGAGAATTAGTAGTGAAATAAGTATAAAAGCTAAATCAATCTTTGTTAGGTAAAATTCCTTACATCCAGCAGAAGACTGGGTTTCCTAAGGTTTGTATTACCCCTTGTAACTTCTACAGCATAATTATCATATAGTGAGTTTAAGGCACTGTCAGCCATGGCTTTGAGTAAAACTGGGACCTCAGCTATATTAAAGTCAAAATAAACCCTCTGCTATTATTCGGATTTGATTCAATCTGCATTTAATCCAAGTCTCCTTGAACTAAAAGACCTCAAGTAAAGTTGGAAAATCTGAATTAATTTATGAGGATTTGTGCCTAACATAACATCAGTATGTAACATCAACTAATTCACATTCAGTGAATTTTACAACATTTCTGTGCTTCCACTTGCAAGTATTTCCTATAATGAAAGACATAAAAGGAATAGGGTTTGAAAATGACACTCCAAAACAGTTCTGAGAAGGTAGACTATAGAACCCAGCATCAAGACTAAGATGTGCACAACTGGGAGCAATGTGAGGCACAGCTGTTCCAGAAGGCACAGAAAGACTCATTGCTTCATTGGACATTAGCTAAAGCTCCCTGAGCCTCGAGCTAAAGGTACTGCACATCATCTGTAAAACAGCAACCACCCCAGATGGTTTAGACTATCTGAAAATCTTTGTGGTACGAAAGACTCTTTCTACTTCCAGCACGGAATCTGGAGGTGAAGACCAGGCAGCTTCAACTCTGCTGCATCTCCCAAAAGCAGCTGCTTGCTCTCCACCTCCTGCCTCTACTGAAGGTGACAGGTCTGACTCTAAGCTGCCCTCAAAGCGTATTCCCACCATCTAGCACAGTCAGGGCTCCCACTGTGCACAGAGCTCCCTGTGAGATAGGCACCTTCCCTATGATTTAAGACAAACTGCAATTTTCATTCTATTTCATGCAACACAGGTTAATGAAATTTCAGGAGGAGATGGAGGCCCGGAACAGTTCCATAGACACCATAGCACTATATTTTAGTGGCCTGAAGCATGAAAAAGGGATTTTTTCTGGGTGAGGACCAGGCAGTGTCAAGTGTTCCACAGTACACCAGGCATCTCTCAGATTCAGTAGCTATTGCATAGCTGCTATACTCAGGCTATAGGAAATACAACCCTGAGGTCAAACATTTCCACCTAAGTATCAATGATACTTCATTTAAACCAAGGGGAATTATTTTCAATCTCTTCATGCCAAGAACAATAGCTGCACAAATGCGAGCAATGTATACAATGCACCAGATGTTCCTTCAGGTGTTCCAGGTGAGGGAAAGACAGGATTTAACCAAGTGTTCTTTACACCTGGAGGCCGAAGAGGCTGTGGATCACCTCAAGCATAGCATGTGCCACAAATGGGAATGATCAGTATTATTCCCAGGAGGGACTTGGGTGGCTCATCCTATCAGCAAGGATGTGGAAAGTGTGTAAGAAAATGGTAATACCACACTATTTAGGAGAGACAGTAACTCAGACATGGGGAAGCACCTAAGTTACAAATCCGTATTGCATCATAACTACAGACCAGTGAACAATATGCTGAACTTCCAACTGAAACCCAGTTAATCATTGTAAGTGAATGGATAAAATAATCAAATCCACAACTAAAATTCCCCAAGGTTCACAATAAAACAGGCCAATTAGTGAATTTATTACTACTAAAAAAAGGTCTTTAAAGAGGTCTTATACCACTTTTCACTTAGAGGCACTCTATCCTATCTTTGCCTATTTTAACAGTGTTAATATTAAAAGTTCTGGTTATCTAAACAGAGATAGCCATCCATAAACTGCTAAAACTGACTGCATGAAGTCCTTACATTTTGTCCTAAGTAAGCAAAAGAAAATTAACTCTTAAAGACCTAGGATTTTTACATTAAATTTCTGTATTTGAATAATGCTCAACACTGAGGCTGTCCAAGTTGCAGACAGCGTAATCCATGGAATTTGGTCATATACAGCTAGCTTAATGTATGAAAAACAAATCCTGCACAGCAAAACCCTGTGCTAATGCCCCTCAGGATCTCAAATAGACCAGCAATCCCATTTCCACTTGTATCTTAATAATAATTTAAACACTCAAAACTTGAGAAGTTTACAAAGTAGGTCCATAACTAGCAAGACCTGTCTAAATCAGCCCTCAGTCTTTGTATAAAATGTGCTGTCTTTGAAACCATTAGAAAAGAAAACTTAAGAGTTACATTGTCACAGACTACGGTGTAACCTCTCAACACTCAAGGTTATTTTCAGAGGAAAGATTTGATGTAACATTACTCTTCAGTCTTCCCTGGCAGATATTTTATAATGTAAGCCTATAATACAGCCTTATGGATTGGCAAGCAGACGTTAGGTATGCTGTTACCTTTTGAAGTTTAACTTATAGGGCCTGGTAGAAAGAATTTTTTCCTCCTTCAGGACTGTTTATCTTTCCTCAGACAGCTTCTGCAAACACGAAAAAGTGATGGCACAAGTTCCAAACCTACATTGTGTTTACTTCTCCTTCTGCAACTAATCAGCCTATGGATTAGTCATAAACTGTAGGGGATCCTCTATCACTCCAGACATCTGCATGTCCAGGAATGTCTTTGGAGTTTTTTAATTATAAAAATTAAACAAGCTTAAGATGTCTTAATTTTCACTCACTGAACTAATGGGGGTTACGTGGTAGCCATCTGCCTTTTTGGGGTTTCCTTTACGTTTCATTCATGAAGATATATTGCCCTTCTGTTGTACTCTTGCAGAAACTGTACATTTGGCCAGTGGGTCACAGCTAAACACTACATCCAAAATACAAAAATCCCAGGGGAGAATAGATTTCCATCATACAATAAAACTTCTGTATCAGATCAGAACCCCAGCTATTCTGACTTCCATCTCCCATACTAGCTGGTGTCACTTGCTTCCAAGGAATGCATAAAACATTCTTGCAGAGCAGCTACAGAATAACAAACCATCAAATTAATCTCTCCTCTTGATTTGACACTGCCAAAGCTTTGTTTATATACAACTGTATATAATTCCTTCCAAACCTTGTTTCTTGTTGTTCTGTATTGTAAATGTTTTGATAGCTGTAATTTACTTCCAGGACTATCAGTTAAAGTCTGCGAAAAGTCTGTCATCCTCTAGTATGTTTTTTACTGAAATTTTTAGTAGAATATTTTGGGAAGCAAATAAAAAACTTAAATTTAGCATATTAAAAACCTTCCATGGCAAAATTTCATTAGTAGCCCTTCCTGGATGCTGTGCATATATAGCTGAACAGAATGGAAGTGGGTACTCAAATTCCATTTTGAACACTGCCTGTTACTACATTCAGCAGAGTAATTAATTCCCTAAGAGCCTACTTTTAGTACTTTATATGTAATCATTCTCTACATGTGTTTCTAGAATGTTTAGAGCATTAACAGTTTAACAGTAGAAAGGGGAAAAATATGAATATTTTTATTTTAGTGAATATATCAGATGATTCTCTGTAATAACATTAAACAACCCACTAAAAATCCCAAGTATCCTTCTTTCAACTACGTCTCTTCCATTACAACAAGGAGAGCAAACATGTTGGCTTTAACTCACTATAGCTATCCACCCGAGTCCACTGCCTTCACTGGGCACTCTCAAGAGGGCTCTCTCCAGCCACTTGCACTGAAGATGATGGGCTCCATGATGTCCTTTTTTAACCCAGTTATATGTAAAAAGTCTAATTTTCTCAGTTGCAATACTCTTTTACATTGACTTTGTGGAGAATGAGTAAATTTGGTATAAAGGCATGCCAAACACCATGAAATTTGATGAAAGAAAATTCAATTCTTTCAAATTCCCCTGCATTAAATAGAGAATGAAATTTATGTACCAAATGAAGAGATAAAAAAAAAAAAATTAGCTAGTTGTAGAGTACATTGGAGTATACCTACATTCGTCTGTAAAAGTGCAGCACACACTGACTGAGCTAATGTGCTTTTTGGAGTATCATTCAAAGGAATTGCTTAAAGCTATCAGAATTACACATCTGCATCTTTCAAACAGACTTCTCACCTAAAAGTTGTACCATTAGTTTTGTCAGAGAAAAATCTGGGCCAAGGACTCACACAGCAGGCAGATGATTTGATACCTGAGAGAAAGGAAAGGGTAAAGTAATATTCATGGCAGAATATCCGCTCCCAGATCTTCAGACCTCAAAGGGAAACTGCCTTGAGCTCCTGATACTCATCTTGGGTCTGATCTGAATGAGTTTCACAGCTTAAAATTGTTAGAAGTTGTAAAAACATATGGACAGGCACATTAAAGAGACATTGTACACTGAGAATTGACATTTTTGCACACTCTATTGCAAGCTTTTACTATTTTAAGGTATAAACTAATTAAATTTCTAACGGGTTTTCCTTCATTCAGAAAGAAATCTGAATAATCCGAAGTAGTTGGGGATACGTATGAAGTGAAGAGGGTGACTCACTGCAATGGCATAATGGTTAGCAACTGTCCTTTTAGAGCTCAGAAGATCCTAGTGATAGGAATCTGAGTGCTACCTAGTTTTTCTCTCAACATAAACAGATGTGAAAAAATACAACATGCTTGGATTTACCCTTGTGAAATCAGTTTCTCTCTTTAGAAACCTTTTTCCATTGGATGACATTCTTCTCTCCATTCATATGCTGTGGCCTTTCTTTTCTTAGGTTGGTTCATTTAATTTTTTCTTTTATTAATTTCTTTTCCATCAAATTCCACTTTTTTTCATCATTAATACTAAAATGCTTTAAACAATCTCGTGATCTTCTAACCAGGTCTCTACTTATCCCAACAGTTCTTTTTTTGCCATGCCACTTAGGTTAAAATGAAGTTTTAAGGAAAGAGTTTGGAAAAGCAAGGAATACACAAAAGCACCCACGAGAAACGATGAGTCCCACTTTAATCATGGTACCCACAGAAACCAAGAGTATGCAACAGTAGAGACTGGAGAGAAGCAGGTTCCATTCCTTTTTCTCCCCTAGTGAGCCCCAGAAGTACTACATTTGAGATGTCCCTTCTCCTGTTTCCTAAGGTTTAACATTCATATCCTCTTCTCAATTTCTCAAAACACTCTTATTTCATATGAAACTATTGTGCACTCCTCATTTAAAGTTTATGCCAAAGCTTTCATCTGCACGTTGTGTTTTTGACCTTGTTGCCCTGTACTTCAGAGTAAAACATCTCCTTTCCACAAGCGTGAACAGAACTTAGGTGGCCTGCCAGAAAAGTTCAAAGTGAAGAAGGTTTGGATCCACTAGCAAAAAGGAAAAACCGCTCATAATAGTTTGGTGATTCCTTTCTTTTTTCTTTACTGAACTTGTTCTCCTTAGAATCCAAAGAATACCTATTTATCTACATAATCTGCTGTAAGCTATGATTGCTGCCACAGTAGATCATGAGAACTTTCATCTCTAAAAGGAGAGCAGATGAATTCTGAACTGTGTTTCTGCTTTGCCATGTGACACAGAAATTGTTCTTCTCAATAATTCTAAGATATTATTTTAATGATTAAATAAAAACCCTTGCATTTTTATTTCTTTTTATTAATTTGATTAAGCGTTCTTGATAGTCTCCAAATTTACCTAACAAAAAACTGGAGACTCTGATAGAATTTTTGAAACAAATTTTATCCTATGGTTACATAAAATGACTGAAAGTTAAACTGAAGTATGTAAGTGGAATCAATCACCCACACTGACTAATGGGTCAATTCCACTGACCTTAGGGGAGTATGATATGCTCTAAAAATTGGCTTTTTAGGAATAAAGAATTTAGCCAATGAGAAGATTAATTAGATTTCAGAATAAAATGAATGGATAGAAGAGAGAACTTCCTCTTCTGAAAAGGCAGATATTCTCCTTTACATGTGAATGCTTCTTGGTGAAAATGTTTAAATAGATTTCTATTGATAAATTGTGGCCCCACTGACGCAGTAGATTAGTTGTAAAAGAAAAACAGAGTCCCTATGGACAGACAAATGTTTATATTGTAGAAAAGCTGCATGTCTGGTATAGTATTTCCTTATCAGGTTGAGATATTGCTAAATTGGTGCTTCATTTTGTGATATTTTTATCCCTTCCCATGTCCCCTCCTGCTTGGTTTTGTCTATTAGAAACTGTAGGTACACTTCCCATTTTAAGATCATGTTAAATCATCCAAAACTGACAGGATTGAAGCTTAACTATTCTATATAACTACACCCTCAAAATCCAAATATTTCTAATTCTACATTTGCAAAATAGTGCCATTGCTCATAAGCATTAATGTTTTAAAGAAGAATCTTTCAAGTGAAGTAGATTTTTACAATTAACATGAACTAATAGGAACAACTATGCCCCCTGAACTCATTTGTGGAACACTCTAGTGGAAAATAAGAATTAGAATGCATGACTGTATTAAACAAGAATTCCCATTTAGCCTTGTTTTGCTCCCCCTATTTTAGGACTTATCTATTTTTATAGCTGTTTAAAAATAAACACCGCTTGTTTACTATGATAGAGAGAAATAGAGCAACCCAGAGTAAAACAATAATAATAAAAAAAGACTGGATAGTTTGTATTTAAAAGTGTAACTCTGGCATGCCAACATCTGTACAGTTGGTTTTTCTTTTCCAAGTTCCAACTGGCTGTGCTGGAGAAGCGCATCAATGTACCATCTCACAGAGGATTATGCAGAGCCATGGAAATCACACCAGGTAGGACAGAAACAACCAACCGTCCATTAGATCTTTTCACTCCCGATAGCTACTCATGTATATCATATTATCTACTTATATATCAGCTTATGGTTGCTTCTTGTACTTGTAGATATTTAAGTGATTCAGGCTGCTCAGTGCACAGCCAGGATTTAATTTTTCTTTTCCTTCACTTAATTTCTAAGCATCACTTGCTGCATTCTCATGATTTTTTGTGATTAGAGGAACTAGGATTTGTCTCTGGTTTTGCCAAAGTACTCAGATTTCTTTCTTTGCACACATATGGCTGTTTTGGCTCCCTCTTTCCATTCAAGGGTGTTATAGACCGCTTAGACTCTAAAATGTTATACTGTAGTTTCCTGATGAAAAATTTAATACACTGTGATTATTACTGTAATTTTATTTTACTAGTTATGCAATTTTTTTTTTTTTTTGGTAGCAATTTGCAGCTGTGACTATGAGAAGATTTCTGCATATCCAAATGTCTGCAGAAAATAAGACAGGACTATCTGAGGGGAGGCAGCCCTAAATTCCAAAGACAAGTACCACAACAAATAAAATGGTAACAGAGGTTTTAAATGTCTCGTTTTCCCTTGGTTCATGCCTGCACAACACTTACATATAATGCTAATGTGAACCATGCTAATGCATATATGTTTGTAAGACCAGCCCTTTGGAAAAATGCAACATTCCTAACAGTCCATTATCTGAACTGAGCTCACCAGAAAAATACTTCAGCTGCTTTTAGCTTAGGGAGAAATGGCCAGAGCACGGCTTCGTTAAGGTAGTTCTGAAAAGATGGCTAATCATCACCAGCATCATTCTCTATTCTTTGTTGGATTAAATGAGTTGCTACCTGCTTCCAGCCACTCCTCAGTTAGAAAAGAGCTCTTTTAAGATGTTTTCACTTAAGGTCTGGGACTTTCCACAGGTATCACAGACCCATCACATTTGCATTAGTTTTCCTTTCTTGCATGCCAAATAAATGGAAATGTGGACTCATTTTTATACGATAACTTCCCCAGCTGTCATTTATGAATCTTTTATAGAAGACTTGTGTATGTTTGCTTTGAAATCATTATTTTCTCCTAAACTCCAATGAGACTTTCTCTCAGATCGACGTATCATAATTTTCATTTTTGTCGAAGTTTGATCATCCTTTAGAAAATTCATGTTGCTGTAATTTCTTTGACTTTTTACAAACTTAGATAGTGGTAAATTTTGAAAACCTGACCCATTCCACCACTTTTGTATCCTATCATTCGATGAACTTGCACAAGATGTTTCTACAGATTGTATTTACCAATTTTCACATTTAGTCTAAAGATTGTCATTCTAGTTCTATTTACTTACTTTTACATCTGCTTTCCCTTCACCCTGTGTGTCCCCTCAGCACTGTCTGTATTCTACACTTGCAGAAAGGTTGTGAGGCCTGCCACAGCCTAAAAGAGAAGGCAATGACATTAGCTCATTTTAAAGTTCTTTAGGAAAATTTAAAATTTCTGTTTATTTTAATCACAACTGGTGAATTCTGATATAGGATCAAAGAGCTACACTGAGTGACACAGACACATAGAGAAGACAAATCTGCAGGCACCTGTATCCATCTGACTGGCTGTCCTGATCATGGTTGCATGCTCCTGCTGCCTCTCAACTCTCCAGATCCTTGCTGACAAGGTGTGAGTCTTTCTTGACTTGATTCAACATGAAACTAGCTCACGAGAAATCTCAGAGGAGGGATTTCTTGGAAATCGGGATGAGAGCAGAAGCACAGCAGCCAAGAGTCAGACTGACCTAGCTTTAACAAACTTGCATTTTGCATGTGAAGAGGCTGTGTGAGGTCAGCCCTGTGCCGACCGTCAGCTGCAAGTAAAGCACCATCAATCCACAACGCGAACACATCTCGTGGGTGCTCCATGTCTAGCTCTACATAAAATCAAAATTACTCAATTTAAGTCACTCATAGTTTTAAATTTTTTATTCATAACCTAATATGTTCTGCATCCCATAAATAGTGCTCCTGCCATTTATAATGTGTTGTAACAGAACTCTGCAGAAAGAATTTTAAGCAAGAGAAGATTTTGCTGCTTGTGGTATTTTGCAATCTCCACTAACTTTAACGACATTGTGTTGTTTCTTAGCAGCGTTTGAGTTATGTAAAGAATGCATTTCTGCATCTTATGCTTCCTTGTTGGAAGCTATTACAAGCAGCCAGTGGATGCAAAAGGCACTCTCTCTTGACCAGGCAACTAATTGTTATTGATGGACTGCTGTAGGAAGCCAAATTCAGGGTTGGATTATTCTCAGTAGTACTTGAACCACCTTTTTTTTCTTTCATTCTTTAAATATCTTGAATGACAATCATTCCATCACCTTCTGATGATTATTCCACCATCACAAAAAGAACCCAAACCAGTGCTTCAAAAGGCTACAGAAATCAGAAGTTTTTGATTTCATGCTGAGATCAAATCATTGATTATGGATGCTCACAACACTTCCATAGCACCCATTTTATCCTTTGAGCCACCAGGAAAGAATTTACAAATTCTGGGTCTTGGTTGACCTTGAGGAGTTTAAAAGTTGAGCCTATTTCTCCTCTTGTCTTCCTTTTGACAAACTGCACTCCAAGAAGCATAGTAATGCTATGATAACTCCAAGAAAGCTATCAAGAAAGCACAGTAGAATTTTTCCAAACAAGCAAACACCAAAGCAATCCAATCTGGAAATGAAGCTAATTTAAATTAAAGAAATTTTTCTTCCATGCAGCCATGCTACAGTAGAGGGTCACTTTTGTTGCAAAAAACCCTTTGTGCATAAATACCAGCTTTGTCAAGCATCTCTAATCTACAAACATCACCACCATAAATATGCAAAATGAACTTGATGAACATCTGACATGTATTTTTCATTTTCTTGACAGTCTTTCAAATTCTTTTTCCCTCCAGTTCTTCTTACAGAACAAGCAAGCTTTTTAAAAACAAAAGACTCTTTTGAATCTAAGATTCTCTCTTTTATCAAGTTAAAACAAAACAACAAAAAAACTCCCCATGTCCTCAGCTAAAGTCAGGTTTAAAGGCCAATTCAAAACGCATTTCCCATCGTGGTGCTCCTCACACTGGTGCTTTAGTTTCTAAGGGCTGTCTGGAGCTATTTTTCTCCTGTTTCAGACTATGTCTGTGTGGCATTTGCTTTGCATTTTGAAAAAAGGCCTGACTAAAGCCAAAGAAAGATCTATCAGAACTGTTCCAGCAATGCACAGCATTACTGTGCTGTCCTTTGCCACCGAAGCCAGCTGTGCTGACCACTGGAGAACATTAGCAGGCTGATCTCTGCTCTGGGGAAGTTACTGCACTCCCACCTGTGCCAGGACAAAAATGCAGGAACGAGCAAGGGGCTCGCTGCAAACCCTCCTGCAGTGTCACCCAGGTCACAGCTCTGCCCGCTTCCCTTGCAGCGCTGAAGAGGGGGCAGCTCCCACGGGGTGAGGAGAAAGTGATGGCTAAAGGTTAGTGCCTGGAACTCCCCACAGTGTGATGTGAATGCACAGAAGTTTTATGGAGCTTCCTTGGCAAAGGTTTGGCAGCTGCGCTCACATCCCACTTCCCTTAGTTAGTAAGGCTTGTTTTTCTTTTTTTCTGATGAGCTATGAGAGTGACTTACAATACCAGTTTTCAGCTTGCAGTCAAAGTAGGATAATTCAAAGAGCAGCTGCCAGCAGTTTTACTTCGTACTGGCCCTCACCTAATCACTTTTTTATACCAATCTGCAAGAAAAGTTTCAGACAAGAACTTCAGGCCCAAACCTGTTGGCTTAAGCTACTTCAAAGGTGATTTACACTTGTTTTTACACAGTGGCTTCTGAAAAAAAGTTGTGCTTCCTAATACGATTGTTCTTTGAAAATATATTTCAGCCTGCATTGCCTTTGCACTGAATTTCAATGGATTGATTAATAGGTGGCGAGTGATGCTTGGCCACATCAGCAGCCAATGGCTGTGCAGAGCTTAAGTTAAACTTGAAGGGTCTTGTTTGACAGAGTTTTAATCATTAGTCAACACTCTCAGAAGCTCTAATCTACATAAATTAGAATTATACATCTAGCACTGCACAGTTTCTTGAACAATCTTAACTCCTTATTTCAAGGATATTTTCCTGATGACGTAGCAGTGGAAAGCATAATGCATTTACGATGCTGATGCAGAAGTACAGGTACTGCCCTGAACACAGGCTCACACACATAGACACACCTCAGACCATACTGGTAACACCATCTTGATCACATTTGCACCAAGGGTGGCACCACACAGTTCCACTTTTGGAAGTTTGTACAGTTCTAGCTCCTTAAGTTGAAATCATCCAAGACCAAACTCTCTCACATTAGTATGGAAGCATAATAAGGAACAATCTTGGATAAAACACTTCTGTCACTTCTGAAAATGAAGCAAAAGGAATAAATGCTTATTCTTGAAAGACTTTCATGTCTCCAAACAAAGGAACAAAGTGTGGAAATTTGACAGGACATGGCCTAACATATTTAACTTTTCTTGTGAAAACCCACCAAAGCCTGCTGAACACAGAAACATTTCAAACACTAAGCCTGCACATGCTTATTAGGATTTGCCTGATTGTCATTACTCCAGAGACTCCATCTGTCCTGCAGTCTGGCCAAGGATTCAATAGAGATCCTCTGCAACTGGAGCTGTGGGTTGCACTGGTCTCTGCAAAATTGTGGCACTGAAATGAAGCTCTTTCACTCCTGTATTTTCAGTTATTCATATTAGTCATTGAGCTGCTATTCCAAATATTTTTTGTTATAATTCTTATTAAACTGTTATCAACACCTCTGCAAGCAACATGGTGCTCAGCATGGCCTGATGGATCTTAATCTGTGCAAAGCCTGATGAAGAGGGTTCCCATGTGCTTGAAAGTCCTTGTTGCACCAAGAAAACGTGAACTACTGAAAACGCAAGCATGGCCCTTGATGTTTCTGTGCTCTCTTCTTCAGGACAGTATAGGAAGATTTACAGAGACCATCTGGACCTAGTTTTGTTCTTATCAAGCAGCAGAGGCTCATGGGGGTTTTTTTCTTTCTTTCCAGTTCTCTCTGAGTGACTCATCCACTAATGTTGTTTAGCCACAGCTTTTTGTCTTTGCCAGAATGTGTTTCCATTGAGCAGTACATGAATGGGGGGGGGGGGGTAGGAGAGAATAAGAGCTTAATTGCATCTCCAGCTTTTTATGTTTTCTGCAACAAACCTCACTGTTTTAATAATAGTCATTTCAAAACACCTTCATTTAGCTCTTCTAAATAATATTTGCCCAGGTTTCAAAAGCCATGGAGATCATTCAGGAAATACAGAAATGGGTCAAGACAGAATTGGGTCAAACAAAGTTACTTAAGTAAAAGGGACTCCACCTCATTGAGAAATTTTTGGACGAGGCTGGGGGAGAATTCATCGGGAAAAAGGAATGGATAAATTTTGAAATTCCAATGCCTTAATGAGGTCACACTTGATGAGAGTTCACAGGAAGAAAGGTTTTGGATGAAAACGCACAGGAGGGGAAAAGGAATTAAAAACGTGACCAGGCTAAAGTTAGAAGACATTTACTCGGTAGAAAATACTAAATACTGCATTAATAGAAAAAATTTCCTACCCTTGCACATAGGAAGTCAAAATGGCTCATCATCTATGGATCATCAGATTCCAGTCACTTCTCAAAGCTGAAGCACCTCCATAGTTAATAAAATATCTTTTGCAAAAATCACAATAAACAGGTAGAAAACAGAAAAAATAATATTAAGGCAATTTATACTGTATCACATACATCACCTACATTAAAGTCTAGAAACATACTCTAACATGCTAGGTTTTCATAACAAATGTTTACTAAAAATTATAAATAACAGTTACTGATGTCAACTACCACTATGCAGAACATTGCAAGGGAAGGAAAGTTTGAAGCACTTCAGAATTTTCTTAGTGAGCGATAAAGAAATCACTCATTCCTACAGTATTGGTTTGGTTTGTTTCAGGTTTGGTTTGTCCTGAAAATGTGGTCATTCATGTGCAGAGACAGGATGTACTGTCCTCAGCAGAGGTTTGGACAAGGTAAATCCCTGCAGCTACCTTCCCAGTATACAGGGAGAGTCACAGATGGGTATGGATGCAATGTTTGACTATTTTGATAGAGCAGCAAACTACTGAGGGAGCACTGTCAGTAATTGCATACAGCTGAACAGTTGATCCCAAACCTGCATTATTTGCATTTAAATAAAAATAAATAAAAAGCCCATAGGATATAATGCAAGATCTTTCTTCTCAGGCTTGACAGCAAACACAAGTCAATGCTACTTGGCCAAGCTATTCCAAACTACCTGATCGTTTCGGTTGCCAAAGTTGACACGAATAAAAGACCCTATTTACAGGAGCTGCTGCTTACCAACCTCCTGAAGATCTAATTGCATAAGACATGAAGTTAATTTTCCTTTTTTCCTGTATTTTCACACACACACACCACAAGAACCCCAAACCAAACCAAAGGAAAAAAACAACAAAAAACATCCCTGAATGCTTTGCAGCAGTCTTGGAACTGTTTTGGAGAAAACTGGAATTAAGTCAGCCATTTGATTCAGAAGTTTGAAAATTAACATCTTTCTGAATAATTCCCACACCTATTACCGTACCATTTATTTTGTGATACATGACTGATATGTAATGAGGGAAAAATCACTTTGCAAGGTAAAGTAGAATTTTTTTAAGACAGATATCCCTGTAGTTGGCTGTTTTGTGCTTCCAAAGGGAGTTTCCAACTAACAGATGGCAGTAATTTAATAACAGGCATGTGACTGGGCAGATAAAAGGAACTGGCTGTATCTGCAGTTGACAAAGGATCCTGTGAAACTACAACTTCTGTGTCTGGGAAGAGCTCTGCATTGTACCAGCCATGCTTGCCTGACTGTCCCTGCTGCCCATCACTTTGTGTCACTACCAGGACCTCATTTAGCTTGGCATGTACTGGGGACATGTATTGGAAACTCCTGGAGAGCTGACTGCACATCTTGGCAAACATTATGCTACCACTAGCACAGAAATGTGAAACACACTGTTTAAATTAGCCATTTTTACACACACACAAAAATGATGGGACTAAACTGATCACTCTGCTGGGAGCAGGTCTGAAAGGACAGTTTTGGAGACAAGAGCTTTGCTGGTGACCAGACCTCTGGGAACTGCAAAGCAGTCTGCCCTGTAAACTGCTATTCAGAAGAAGTAATGCAATTTTTGTGATAATAAGGTCTGTTTAAATTAATAGGACCTATCAAGGCTCAGGGTTAGAACCCTCGCTTGGTGTAGCAGCTGTTCCTAGGAATGACTTGTTATTCTGTATCAGCTGCAAGATGACTCTGCCCGGGTCACAGCACACATTTTTTTAATCCAAAGACTCTGGCCTAGCACACTGCAGCTGGCTTGAGAACACCTCATCTTCTATCGCAATCACGGAGAAGGAAAATTGTCCTCACTTTGGCTGATGCCTATAAAACGTTGGCTCCAGATAACTTCTCTTGCTTGGATAAAAAATCGTCCTTCGCTTTTACAAAATTTGTTTAATAATGTCCAAAATTTGTTAAGCGAAACCACAAAGTCCTGCAGCTCTACTTGTACACAGCATTAAATTGAGGTCTCCCTCAATTTGGAACACGAATGTCATGCAGGCATGGACAGGATGCATGAGTATCCACAGGTACACAGGATTCACCTTAGGCGTTATCAGGAGATAAAACTTCAGCTACCACCATGGTGAAAAAGCATAAATAGATAGTATTGCTCAGCCACTGTGGTGGCCTAATGCACAGAGATGGGTGAACTGTTTTTGTTTCTCCCCATTTCCATAACTCATCTTGTCTACTTCTGACTTCTCCTTCCACATTTTTCTGGAGAGCTTTTTTTTTTTAGTTATTACATATACTATTGTTCTGTAGAAAGATTATGACTAGATTTGTCATTCTTACAAACTCCTACCTTTAATTATAACTATAAATGACCCATGCTTACATAGCCTTTTCAAAATTGTACGAGTAATATGCAAACTTTTTTAAAAATTTGTTTCCCTGCCTTTGGCTGCTTTGTAAGGAATATTTGTCATTATTTTTTGACATGAAGTGTTACAGTGAGGCAACTTTTTCCCCTTAGAAAATGTTATTTTCAGACAGGTTTTGAACGTATGCTACAGATGAGGTTTGTATAACTCCACTATTCATTTTAGAAGTAAGTAAACAAGACAGTTGAAGCCCACTTTGTCTACCTATGCCAGATATAGTAGTAAAATATTCTATATGTACATACAAGAGGCATGTTTTTGACAGAGTAGTTCCACAAAGAAGAAGAGTTTGCTTTGGCCTTTGAGCAAGAACTACATGAAAGGGTTTCAGAGATTTTCTGTTCACTGATTGACTCATTAGAAAACCACCACTCCATCTGACTGCCAGCCAGTATAAAGGAAGCTGTAATTTTTTTAAATCTAACATAACCTTTTCCATAAAACCGTACTAAATAATTTAAGTCCCAATAAATAATGATAGTTTAGGTGCCTCTCTCTATATAGCCCTGATGAGAACCACTGCAAAGTCTCTTGCATCTGAAATACAAGATCCAGCTGCTTGCATTGCTGCTGATGACTCACCATGGAATGGTTCCCAAGAGGAACAACTGTAATACGGGGAATCAGGAGCCGGCAGGGCAATCAGGAAAGATCACTGTTGGGATGGGATTGCTGTACTCCGTGTACTCTCACATTAAAAGGAAGACAATATTTTACTGGCTGCAAGCACCTTGCCAACAGATCCTTTGTAACATTTTGTGGCACTGCTTAGGAACTGCTCGACTGCAAACCCTGTGCTTAATCCCACAGGCATAAATCCTAAGGCCTCAGGCAAGTATTTGCTGGTTTTGGCAAATTTGCAATGGTTTTAAACAAGAGGTTCACAAAACAGTCTTCTGAGATTCCGAACATGTTTAAAAATGCAACCAGCTGATTAATTGGTGAGTGTACTCTCTGCACAGGCTGTTCTTATGGATAAAAGTCAGCCACTGTGCCTAATCCCACCCAAGGTACGTCCTGCAAATGTGTCCCGTCCTCCCACTGTGTTCTCAGGCATCACTTGACCATCATTTGGTGTCTCCACAAGACAGTCAGAAAGACTGCAATTGCATCACTCTTCTATGACCTCTCTATTATACAAGAATGTTGGAGAAAGAAAAGCTAAATTCTGCTTTTAAACATATTTTTAATGGTTATCAGCATGTCCTTAAATCTGCTCATTGTAGTTGAGCACAAGAAATCACAGAGTAACCTCTCTGTTAATTATTTATGCTTATCATTTCCACAGTGATGAAATTCTGCAGACCTTCACTTATTGGGCTAGATCCAACTTAGGCAGATCATAACCAGCAGACTGTTATCACCACAGATGGACACAATGACTCCTTCATGTTGTTACTCCATGCAGGTGACGAAGCCTCGGCTTCATTCTGGTGAATATAAATACCTTCTCCTGTGGTCCAATGCCCAGCCCAGTGAAGAAACAGACATAAAATCTATTTGTGCATTTTATGTAGGGATGCAGATTTTGTGGCTTAGGAGGAACAGAGATTTTTTTTTTGGGTAAAGCAGCTTTATATTTAAATTTATATTTAATACCTCAAGATTTTCAAAATTCAGATAATCCTACCACTTAGTTCCTAAACCGGATGTTTAAAAATAGGGATAAAAATTAATTACAGGTTCATTTAGAAAGGAAATTCACAAATATAGACATCTTCCTCTCTAATTTTGTCCATATTTAGGACTCCAGGTCATTAGGTTAGTTAGGACCATGTTTCTGTGGCTTGAAAATGTACAAGTACAGGTCTCAGAAGAAAAAGAGGGTGATGACGCGGGAGACTGGATAATACTACACCATATTCTGAGACCTTTAAAGAAAAAAAAATTAAGTGCAGAACCCTTACATGAGTAAAAGTTGCTGCTAGCACAGACAGAACACAAGAGGTAAAGTAACAATACAATCCTGAAGAACTCACAGCATGGATTCATATAACTGAGAACTCCAATGTAAGTGAACAATATCAGTTTAGGCAAAATACTGCAATGTCCATTTTGCACAGATCTGAGACACAGAAACAACTCAAATCTCCCCAAATATTTAAATGATATATTTTTTTCCTCTATAATCCTTCTGTTTTGTTTCCTGGAGAATGCATCCCCTACAGTAACTGCACAATTAGAAGGTGCTTTCAAGATCTTTTGGAAAACTGTGTTCATTTAAAAAAAAAGAAGTACAGTGTAGTTACCACATTGCAGACAACTCATTACATCAAATGGGAAAGTCTGAAGCAAGAAGCTGAAATCCCTAAAGAGTTACTGGAAAACACACAAGCCAGCCATATGCCCATTTGGGGTGTGAAAGGTTTGCAGTCCTTTCCACTGCCAGAAAGGGACTATCTGACACAATGAATGAGGTGTCCCTTAGCAAAGACAACCACAGTTAATCACTAAAATATTTTCCTGACTATGAAATAATAATGTGGTTTTAAAATATCCAACTGATAATAGTAATAACAGCTTTCTATTTGCAATATGCATGTTTTTCATGGGAACAAGCAGAATAATTAAAAAGCATAGATCTTTAATTTTATAGCACAGATATATATAGCAGCTTTACAGAAAAACATCAACATTACTTGATTTTTTTTAGAAAAATGATCCATCTTTAAGATCCTGAAACCTTACAAGAAGATGTTAAAAGATATCTTGACCTGACAAAAATCTTTCTATGGCATGGTTTAAGCAAAGAGAACGTACTGCCTTCAGACACAGAAGGCATGAACTGCTAATAGCAATTTAGCCTTTTACACCCTTGATGCCATCTCAGTTGTATCTTGATATTCCTCTTATTGGCATCCTTGTCATTTGCCTGATGTTCCCTTCTTTTTCTGTCCCCAAAATCTGACTGGGGCCTAATGGTTTTAGGGAGAGCTTTGCCACCGAATTTAGTAACCACCTGTTCTTCCTCTTTACAATCTTTAAGAATTTACCAACACCTTTTAGTACTACTGTTTCTAATAACTTTTACTGCCCATCTTATGTTTCCATTGCCAGGATCAGAATTCTGGGAATCACGGAATCTTCCCTTTTCCTCTTTCCCTGTATACTGTACATATTCTTCAATCTTCACTCATCTCTCACTGTCTTCACTCTGTCAATCTCAGTCCATTTGTAGGCACCTTTGTATCTGATTATGGATAATTTCTCTCAGTCTCACTGTGACAAAGACTTTGCAGAATGTCCAAGATGCAACTATCAACTTCTTTTTCTGTCTCAACATCACTGACATTTGCCTTTGTCTAAATCCATCTCCCCAGTATGTTTTAGATTCAGAGTTAAGCTCCTTCTGCTTGTTTACAGAGCAGGTGGAACATGTCACTTTCTTTAAAGAGCATTTATGAAATCTTTTATAAATCATTTATATTAATCTAGCGGTTTACAATTCCAGGTTGTTTACATTTCACATTAACCATCTTATTTCATGTTTGTTTCAGAAGCCTTTATTTTTTTTTTGTTAATCTGGTCTTTATTTTGTCAGCTCTTCTATAAAAACTCATTGCAACATCCTGTGAGATTTTGTTTGCTTTTGACTGTCTCTACAGTTCAGCATTCCGTTGGATGCATGCATAGGAATCACTACAGCATTGCTGATGAGCTTCATTGCTCTTAAACATAACCCCCTTTACTGAACAACATTCTGTTATTCAAGTCTTAATTATGCATCCCTTAGTCTTTATTTCTCACTGCTGAAAATTACCTGTCTGATAAACACTGGAAGTACACAGGAAAAAAGATAACATGCAAGTCTTCTTGTTTTGTTTCTTTCCCCCATGTTAATTCTCATGTTCAATCCCTTGGGGAATACCGGGTTTTCTTTCTGCTTATGTCGTCATCTGCTGGGAACAAGGGACAGTTATATTTGCTATTTTGAAAAGTCAATTAAATTTATGAAATGACAGTATTTAATCTTATATCCATTTAGCCCATTTTGATTTCAGCTCTGCAGGAAGCCCACAGGAATAGCTGGTGCATTTTCCCAGCAAAATCCTGGGCTTTGAAGTCTTGAAGTTGGCTTTTATTTTAGGGCTGCAGAACATCATTTCACATTTATACAAACAAATTCTAAAATGTTTACAGTCTTGGCAGCCATTCATTCTGAACAGCTATTGCCAGAACGCGTGACTTAAATTCAGATGCATTGAAAAATAAAAATTAAAAAAAACTAAAGGTGAAGTTGCTCTTTCCCCAGTACTTGAATTGTAGCTGCTTTATTTCTTGAACACAGCCATAGTTTGCTTGATGTTAAAGACAACTCTTCTACAGAAAATTAAATTGAATATTTTCAGCTATTGGAGCTAAGCAAATGAACCTTGTCATTCCCAAGGAACACAGGAAGAGGAGGAACCACACACTCAGTACTTCCAGCATAGAGCTGACTAACAAGCCAAACTACAACTTAATAAACCATTTCAAGCAAAAATTTGATGCAAATCATCAGTGATGGAATTTATTAAAGTCCCTGTATCCTACAGTAATAAGAAAAAGATTGTGCCACTAAGGCATTGACAAAAGAGATACAGAGAACCTACTCCTGTTAATTAGCAAATATTAGAAAAATATTTAAGTTGTGCATCAACTTGATTTACACAACAGCCTTGATACTATCTTTATATGATCACAAATCTGCCTCATGCTGGAACAATTCCATATCAAAAACATGTTTAAATGGTGATCTTGTTATCCCCATTTCCTAGCACATTGAGGCTGTTTGCAGAGCCAGTATGGTAAGGTAATAACCCAGAACAATCATATTGACTTCAGCAAGCACTGTCAGCAACAAGCTCCAATACAAAAGCCCTATAATTGTATCAACAGAAGGCTGTATCTGACTGAAGACCACCTGACAGCAGCATCACTTGGCAGCAGACAGCTTCTGGCCAAAGCTGCTGGCCAAAGCCAAGCTCTGACAGCCACTTCAAGTAAGGGCAAGAGAGATCATGTTTTTATTTGCTTGTGTTGCCATCCCTGTGCCTGGCATAGCAAGCCTTATAGATGCTTTTTAAACCTGTGAACTACTCCGGTCTCATTTCTCTGTGCAGTTTTCAAAGAAGGCTCAGAATATGCAAAATGCTGTCTGAGTGGGTACCTAAGCCCATGTTTGGTTGCATCTCAGTAAGGAGACCTGAAGTATTTTGCAAATAACAGTGTCTGTGTTGATTTCAAGATATGTCTATACTGAATCTGCTTTCTTCTATTTGACTTGTTTTTTCTCTCTCTCTGTCTGACCTCTGATGTATGACTGACATTTAGAATCAGTGGGCAGCAAGTTTGGGACCTATTGTCCTTTCAATGATACGACCAAAATCATCTTTTCTTCCCCAAAAACACACGCCACAGCCTACATACAATTCATAATACTGGATTAAGCATCTACTTGATTAGTATTACAAAACAACAGGGAAAATAAGATAAAATGAAATATTAAAAACAAAAGCTCTTACAAATGTATAGAGATTGACACAAGCTGTTTGTTATTGGCAGAGTTGTTATTTGAAATAGCCTCATTTTGCCCTGGTCATTAAGACTGGTTAACACAGGCATCAGATGACTGCAGCATAATAGTGTCAAGCACGTCAAGGACTATAAAGAATTTCTCAGGGTCTTCTAAAAGAAATTTTCTCATGGTCTTTTGAAAGAACATCTGGATTTGTTTTTGCAGAGATGTTCAGGAAAGACTCAGTTAGCTATGGGAAGCTAATGAGCATAAATTAAAGCATATTCAAATTCCAAATAGGATCATCTGCAAGGAGATTTAAGATGCTACAGCTCATGACCACTAATCCTCCACCAATCACTGAGTCATCTATAGCTGTCCTAAATATTTCCACACAAAGCTAGCTACATTGAGAAGAACTCTGTATTCCTCCTCTGGACTCTACTGATTTCCACACAACAAGAGCTAAATTCTCATTAATTGCACTATTCAAACCACAGAATTTCACTTTTTACACTGGAAATACTTACTCTTCCCTCCATTGTACATGAAAGATGACTCACCAAAAGCCTGCGTAACACTATCCGAAAGTGGCAAGACAATGTTTATTGTTGCACTAATATAGCTGGTCCTGACCCACATCAGAACCATTTCACATATTCTCCAGCAAAGCTAAACTTCCAAAACAGGGGATAGAACAGTATTTACTTATTTGAAACAACTGTTTAACAGAAGAAAAATACACATCCAAACCCACTCAAACACCAAGCTTTTTGGTCTGCATTTTATGGCTTTAAGAACATTTTTTTCATGTGTTTCTCAGCACAACGATCCCAACAAGCAGGGATCAACAGGCTCCACTGACATATAATATAATTTTCAATTCTTTATTTCTGAAATTTTTTTTTTTTTTTGTTACAGATATAAGTATGTTCCACAAAATGTAGATTAAATGCCAATTCTAATGAATAAAATGCCCCTTATAGGTGACAGACGTTTGTGTTCAAAAAAAAAAATAAAGAAGAAAAAAGAAAAAAAGCATGGTGGCTTCAAGAACTCACTATGCACAAAAAGTAAATAAACAGCACCTTGACTGAGTTGTCAGTTTGCTTATATATTTTTCTACTGTATTCCCAGTCAGTCAATGAATCTTTTATTCCTGCATTTAATACATCTCTTGCTTGTACTGTTTTCATCAAAACTTGTGTCAAAACCAATGCTTTACATAACGATGCTAAAGTTCAACAAGTGAAGGACCAATAAGCCACTGAGGTCTACCTTTCTAAATTGCATGAGATCTTGGCAATGGCTCCTTCTGCCTCCTCACAAGAGAAATGCACAGTCTGAGCAATATTGGTTTGACTAACCAGATATAGAAAAATTTAAAGCATCAACAGACAACGTTATGTCTCCATACAGAATGATATGGGGAGTACTAACAGACTGAATATTTGACATGAAAAATGACAAAGGTGATAAAAACCCCCACATTTTTTTCCAGAGCTGCTGCATGATTTTTCCCAGTATGTTGGCAATGCCACGAAAGGTGGCTTTTTTTTAAACAGCATGACTAAGCGTTTCAGAGTTTTGTACCAGACATAAACCAAAAATAATTTTCCAAACCTAGACTATTAGTCTTGCATATTGAAATGGAAAAGCAATTGCTCCAACAGACACCTACAGTCTTACTAGACTGACCTCAGCAGTATGTGAGATTCAGGACTCATATTTTAAAACTCTTACTGGAAAATGTGGTAGAATGAAACAAAGGCTTCACAAAGATGTATGGCACCAGATGAAGTGGGTATCTTTTATAAGACAGATGGTACTCAAAAGCAAAGGAAATTAAATAGATCTACTCTTTCTAGATTCTACTTAAGTATTCAGTATTGTGTCACACAGTATTCTGTGTGACAAAGAACACTGGTTGTTGTCCTGGATTTCAGATATAAACAAGTTATAAGAAGGGAAGTTTGGCTAAATGGGAGGTAACTACTGTTGCTGTTGAAGGAAAAAACAGGACTCCCTAAGTGGTTGGTTATGAGGCACATTTTTACATGATGTTTACACCAAGAAAACTATGGAGCTCAATGAGTTAAAGTGAGGAGTATTGTCAACAAATACGCAGGAAAGTGACCTACCAAATTTGGTATCTCAACAACAGATACCATAGAAATGGGACCAAGCTAAGTGTAAGAAAACCCAGACCCCTCCACCTCAAGAATAATAAGAATAATCTAATATGTTAAAGTCAGAGAAGGATTAAAACCTGGATGCAATAAGAATCACAGTAGGAATATGAACTATCAATACCAGTTGACAGTGTTGGAAACTTCCCCTAATATTGAGCAAGTAGAATGTGGATTGTTCTTGTTTAAGAAATATAAGAACAGACTGAAATATTTTTAGAATTAAATAAAAACACTCCACTATCTTACACAGTGAAACTAAATTTTAGCTGTTCAACATGATAAAATAAAGAGTAGAATGGGTGTGACTGCTATCTAGAAGTTTATCAAAGGGATTAAATGGCATGAAAAAAAAGAGTGAAACTACAGCT
This sequence comes from Eulacestoma nigropectus, assembly GCA_013397775.1. Taxonomy (NCBI): domain Eukaryota; kingdom Metazoa; phylum Chordata; class Aves; order Passeriformes; genus Eulacestoma; species Eulacestoma nigropectus. The sequence continues at coordinate 37,708 of VZTE01005228.1, read as the reverse complement.
TTTTAAACTAGATTTTATAACTATAACAAGAGCAAATAGGTGCAAATTACCATGAACAACTTAAGAGTATGAATCCATGAAGATTTATAATCATTGAGAGGGTAGAGTGGTGGAGGTTTGATCCCTTTAGGAATTATTTATTCCACTTTATTCATAGTAGTTGAATGAAAACATCAAGACTGCAATCATGGACTCTGAGAATTTCTCCAGCCCTGTTCCACATGTAAACAGCCGCATGCAGGAGTGCACCATTTTAAAACAAAGACATGAATTTTCAAACTGGGAAGATGTCCAGTGTACAGGAAAAAGGAAGATGCAAAGCTGAAAACTTATCTGCATGATCAGGAATGATCCTTCCATTCTTACTCCAGTGTTGGCAGATGATTAAGGCTTATGACTCTCATGTTCCAGATTACTTTGCTAAAACATTTTGGCTAGCTCTGCCAGCTAAATTTCCAAATAAAAAGGCTAAACACATATCAGTGCTCATGATGATGGTCAGGATCAAGCCCTGAAAAACACCTTAGTGTTGACAAATTTTCACACAATGAATGTCTTCTAGATTTTGATTGGCGAAATGCCAAAATTGCATGGCTTTTTGTTTGTAGTTACAAGAAGGTGAGCTTGTTAGTTTAGATATATCTTCATTTTTACTGGTTTCAGCTGAAAAGAAATTGACTTATATGACTAATTAAATAACAAAATGATATTACTAAATATCACAAAGTGGTTCACAAAGTGACAAATAATTAACTTAGGGCAAGGTATATTGAAAAGCAAATGTTTGATTTTATCTTCAGGGATCTGAAGAAATTTTAGGTCATTATGCTGAATCTTGTTTGCCAGATTCTGTGTTATTATATATTACCCTTGTTATGATGAAGTCAATAAATTCCTCTTCGCTTTCACTAACCAAAGAGCTAATCATCACATTATACTAAAATAAAGATTAACAAATATAATTATAGAACATCAAGCTACTTTTTCAGAGTAAACAATTAACATTTATTCTCTCTGTTCCTGACTCAAAAACCTCTCCCCACTTTCTCTCTCATGGTCTTAATTGCCTATCCTCTTTATTTTTAGCCTTTTATTATTTTCATCTATGTTTACATGGAAAATCTGAAGATTCTGTGTCTTGGCTGATGAGTGAAAACCAAAAACAAATTTCATTATGAGGCAGAATCCCTCAGTGTCATAAATGGAAATCAAGATGGCTAAACATATCCATTAACAACACAGCAATTCCCCAAGCGTTAAGTGTTGACTTAATTCTCCCTTTTGAAATCACTGGAGGACAATGACTTCCTCAAAACTAAAACCAGCCCATAGGAAGTGCTTCTGCTATAAAACTTTACACTGAAAGATAACATACAGGTGCCTGATCTTTCTGTGTTTATCCTGTGGCATTGGCACATTGTTTTCTGTTTGTTTACCTGTTCTTTTACTCTTTAAGGCTAAGTTTTTTAACAGCAACTATAATTCTAAACTTCAAATTGAATTTTCATTATTTAGAACTCAGTGGTTGACATTATATAAGCCCTGTTACTGTTTCTTAAATATTTCAGAGAAACTCAGATTCTGCCCTAAGGAAAAAAAAAGCAGTTGCTGTTCTGGTTCCACAACTTTTTCCAATAACACTGGCATGAACTGCAGAGTTTTAGGCGAGCTTTTAGTAGGAATTGCAGGTATTGCTCTTCACTGTCCATCCTACAAATATGCATAACACATTTCTAACAAATACTGTGATGCTATACTACTTTATAGAAAAAATAAATGAATGACAATTTCTGCATTGGATTGTATCAACAAGTACTCAGACTTTTTTAGCAGCTATTTACATTAATAATCAGTCACAGTCTAAGAGAAGGGTAACAGTGATGTAGGTATCTCCCAGAGTGGTATGTGCTCTGTGGCACTGCTCAGTCACAGCAAGGACTCATTTTATGGCTTCTTCCTGTCACAAGAGGGGTGAAAGCTGTGACCACATTCACTTCATTTTAAAGTATTCCCTCTCAACATTCTGATCTTTTGAAAATCCAAAAAAAAATTGACAAACCTAACCAAAAGAAACTTGATAAGGATCACTACTGCCAGAAAGTGAAATTCCTGAAGCAATTAAAGAAGCATACAAACATTTAGTACTCACGGAAGTGGTGCCTCTGCCTTGTTTGAACTAAATCCGAGGACATCACAGCCAGAGGAGTTTTGTGTAATGATTAAAGAAGTGACAGCCAAGAAGTGACAGTACTAACCCAACATAACAAACATTTCCAGCATATTTTTCTTAAGTTTTCTTAATTCACTCAGTTCAAGCCTTACAAACTCTTGATTTGGGAACTTCATGTAAATTTTTTGCAAGAGTTTCAAAACTGCATTGGTGAGTGAAAACATTAACTAGGATAGGAAGGTGGGCATTTGCCATGACTGTCAATTTAAGGGGCAAAATTGAAAGCAAAAAATTGATACCTTGATTCTTGCTAGTCATGGTGACAGTTTTGCAGAGAATACAAGAAGGAATTTTAGACAGACCAGCCTTTGCTGGTCTCTTTGCTTCCAGCAACAACAATACTTTCGGTTCCCTAGAATCATGGTACCCCAGAGTCCAAGTTTTGGTGCACACAAGATAACTATATTAAAGTGTAAAACATACCAGAGGAAGTGACTATAGAGGTTTTATGACAGCTGGAGTCTAGACTATGGTTTTTTCCCAAAATTAGGGTTACAAGACTTGAAACAAACCAAATGTTTCATGTGGTGGAATGCAGTAAACTCAAAGTGATTGCACCATTCCTTATTTATTGGCTCTCTCTAAACTAATAATATGAAATTAGTTAATTCAATAAACAGTCATTAAGACAGTACTTCATGTGAGGACAGCATTCATATATCATTTATGTATTATTAAGCCATTACTGGAAAAGACAGCATTACTATTCTCATGCAGCTGTTGGTGGATGCCACATCAACAAATACATGACTGAAGATTCAGAGTATTAGAATATGTTTGCCTCAGATCAGGGAGAAATTCTTATCAGCATCACGTAAAAGACAGCTGTACACTGCTGGGTTGCTAGAGCAGCTATGTATGAGCTCAAGCATGATTTTCTAAAAGAGAAAAAACTTGGGCTACACATCCAGAACCTTATTTTCATAGAACACCTTATGTACAAGAGTAAGTCCCTTTATTATTTAGGCTATTGTCCATATTCCACAATCTTTCAGGGCTTCCTGTAGCTCTACCAACAATTGTTTCTTGAACATTGCCAATAGGGTAAAGAAGGATACTATTATGCAATTCAGAACCAAATGGTAGACTGGAGTATTAACATGGATAAACTGAAGCCTAAACAGGATTCACAGAGTTTACACATGTTGTATTTTTGGTAGTGTTACTCATGTGATCATGGATATCCATTAATCAGGGTGCTGGGTCTTCACTGACACAAGAGTTATGTTGCTTCTTCAGAAGCAAGTTGCCTGGGTGGTTATCATCTGAACTTAAAAATCTGGCACTAAAATGAAACCATGAAATGCTAATACTTCTTAAACCAAGACTTATTCTAAAGGCCTATTTACACTTTTCACTATATAAGGCATTCTCCATTATCGGCAAGGGACAAAGTATACCTTGCCAATAACCATGTCAAAGACAAAGAAACTCCTTCTTACAGTAAGATCCAAAGTACCCCAATATGCCAGGGTGGAATCCTTACACCATAGAGGATTACTCTTGGACATTATTAGAAAACTTTTTGATCAACTTCAGCACTGCAGCCCATCGAAAATTAAATGTAATTTATAATAGGTCTTTTAAAAAATTTATCTCTGCTTAAGTATTCTATTGGCTTCCAAAGCAGTACTATTAACAGCTGTAATGAAATAAACAGAAAATTTCTTTTCATCTGTATTTTTAAGCAGGCTGAGTTAAAAAAATCCAGTATTTTCCAAGAACATCACATCTTATAACCATGTTTTCTTTAGGCTTCCTGTATCCTTCTGTATTTTTACATCATCATTTCTCTTTATATAAAATATACCGAACAGCGCGAAGTTACCTCCCTGGATACAATATTTTGCCTTATATCTGCCACTATCAGCTCCTATGTTTGCACAAAGATTTCACTTCCATTCTTAACATACGAATTATCTCAGCAGTTAAAACATACATGTGCTATGGTGTCAGTTACTGCAGTGGAAGAATTTGTATTGTGTTTTCACAAGTACTAAGTAATTTCAGAAAAATGCACACATAAGGAGAGCTCACATCACATCACATGTTCTAGCATGATAATTCCTGGTCACGTATGCCTTATTACTCACATGCCAACATTGATAAATGCTGAATAAGATGGATTAATGCTGGTTATGCTCTTACAGTGTGTGCCTAGAATAGAGCCATCAAAAAAAATTAGTTCCTTTCATGGTTTTCTAGGTTAACTTGATGCTGCAATACCTTTAAATTCCTAGTATTTCATATTTTAAAGTCTATACACTACCTGTTCCACATAAATGGTATCTGCATTGAAGTGGAAAGATATATTTCACATATCTGAACTACAAGAAAATTTCAAAATGCAATATTTTTCACGGTTTACATTTAGTCTTGCTTGAGAGGAAAAAAAGTTAACTGGGAGGGTTCTTTTTCCCAGCGTGAACACACTGTGAAACTAAGTACTATAAAAAAGGGGGGGTTTTCCTCCGTGATTTTTGAGGTCAGTTGTGTTATTGAGATTATTTTGTCAGCTGTGAAGTGTTAAAGCCAGACAGCAAAACTCACAAGAATGGTCCTGAAGAAAGCTTGAGTCAGTTCTGTAAACAAAGCCTTTAAACTAAGGAATTATTTATAACATGCTAATATCAATTAACTCAACAGTATTAAAACCCTTGGAAGAGAAAAACTGAATTTTGAAGTGATGTGGCTGATGTCTCTCCCTCCCCATCTGACCTGAGGAAGAGGGAAAGGCACCTCAGTGATGGGGCAGTGCAAATCAGAACTTAAGACAGTGGCACAAGGTGGCACAGAGCTGGCATTGAATATGAGGGGAGATTGGCACCTGGCAGTGTAATGACCCAGACTGTCTGACTACTTATCTTTTGGAGTTACTGAAGAGACGGTTTCAAAATGCAAGAGAAATGCATCAGATCTTTATCAGGACATCTTCATTTTTTATTTCTGTGAGCCCAGCTCAGATGGATTTATTCTGAATAAATAACACTTGATGGCCCAAAGAATCTTTCCAAGAAATATTTGTACCAGGATTTAGTACTACTCATCATGAAAAGGGTCATCCTTCTACAAAAAAAAAAAGAAAGAGGAAGAAGAAACAAAAAGTGACCTTGTGGAAGGTCTTTGATTCTCTGAGGTAAACATAACCACATCAATTTTTACAATGGGCAAAACAGTATTTGCACGTGGCTGGTAGCTTTCTGAACACTTACTAGTTTCTCTGGCAGTTTTGAAGGCCATCTTGTGGCCACGGCATTTCGTTGTTGGGCCTCAAAACTGCTTTGACAGAGGGACAAATTCTTACTTCTCATTTCTACCAGTTAATACTAATGTTATGGAAGACATCAGCATGACCAGGTTAAAGTGAGGTAAAGAGTCAGACTTTATACCCCCACCCAAGATGCACAGTCATCCTGCCTACATTAAAATTTTAAAAATAGATTTATTTTTTAATAGGGATTAGATTATGCATAAGTGGAAGGTGTCAGAACAGGAGGGATTCCCCACCAGTAACCAACTGCTGGCTCCTTTGCAAAGCTAGGTGCCAATTCCAGCTCTTGAGCACCCATTAAAGCAGCCCAGCACTGCTGGTTAATTGGGCATCAAGGTGTCCAGTGAGGCAGTTTTCGGTAAATATGGTGAAATACCTGATGAAGCAGCCTTGTCATTTGAACTGCCTCAAGGAAGGACTTGAAAGACTTTATTCAAATCCTCAGTGTATCTTTTCCTGGGTAGCATACACAGCCCCACAGAAGCCAACAGGAATTTGGTAAGGGAGGTGGTGGGGAGGGGAGGGACAGGCACTAAAACAAGCTGAGGAGAAAAGGAAAAAATACTTAAAGGAGTGACGTGATATCGATAAATGTGCACCAGGACACTCTTAAGACAGCAATGGAGTGCAACCATCCTTCCCCAGGCTTCATGCAAAAGATTTTGAAGGATTTTAGACATACACCAAGATAAACCTTCATTACAGAACCATCAAGATGATGTTTCTTTCCCTGCAGGCACACAAATGCACATTTTTAATCTAAGTACAATAACATTTTTTTAAATACAGTGACAGACCTATTGTTTTCTTTCCAGATTCTTATAATGAATGTGAAAATATTAATTTAATCTGATTATTTAGGTATTTTAAACATTTTTTCCACATTCTAAATGAAGCAGTACATTGTTGAAGGTCCACGTTAAATTGCTTGTAATGTCTCATTTTGTTTTATAAAAGCTGATCTTGACAAGAGAGAAATTTCAGCTTATCCAATGTAGCTTATTCACTTTTTGGAAACAATAGGTGGTGTAACTTGTTTCTGATTATGAGCCTCCTAGTCACGAATTATTTTTCCATTGACTAAAGAAAACGATATTATGAATTTAAAAAACCCTACAAATTTCTAAAAGGATAATTTAATACTACATAATAGTATAATATTTCAACTCTCAGTCTTTAGCGTTACAGAATCTAGTACAGCAGGACAGTGACTAAGAGGTCCCTGGTAGTGCAATAGGACTAGTATTGATACACTATCGGCTGACTCTTTCAAAGTCAACTTTAAAACAAAAATAACTTTAGAAAACAACAATTTTTTATCATTTTAACAATTCTAACATAGAAATAATACACTTTTAATTTTGGGATTGACGAAAGCAGTACAGTTTAATATTTATGTCAGTCTTTCTGAGAGCTTAATGAAATGGGTATTAGCTGGGGGCCTTATTTTGCAGTGACAACATGTGGATGTGAAAAAGACACTGGCTACAAGCCCAGATTAAGTCACTGGACAAAAGCACCTCTTCTTGGAAAGCTGGGTCTCACAGAAACCTGGCAAATCTGCTATGTCTGTACCCTCTTACTGCCTCTCCCCTGGTGCCAGAAGACTCTGGCTGTATTTTGTCTACATCCACAGCAGCTCTGAGCCTGGTTTCTGCCACATCCGAAGAGAGATTCTATTTGTGTCCTCAAAAGTGAACCACAAACTTTTGAGAAGTAGCAGCATCTCCAGAGTGGAACATATGAGACGCACGTCTGACGAAATCACATTGTGATACATTTATAAATTCACCGAGATTGATTGAAAATGGATGTTGGGTAGCAGAAGAAAGGGAAAAAAAGTTCATCATCACCTGGAAGTGATTTACAAGACTGTGCTGCACTTGGTAACAAAATCAAGATTTCCCAAACATGTCAACATCTCTCTGGGAACTGCTGAAGTCATAGGTTCCATTTTTCTATTTTCTTTGGGCAGTCAGGAGAAAGAAAGCTGCTCATTGTTGAATCACCACAGAATAGAAAGTACTTTGTCTTGGCTACTGAGCTGTTGTGCAGGTAACCTACACACTGGTTTGAACAGGGACTGTCCAGGATGCACAATTCTTCACTACACAGGCAATTTCCCACTATTCAAGTTCCAATAGTTTGCAAAACAAGATATTCTCCCTTTGAGGTACACTTTTTAACACACCCGTACTTTAAGAAGTAAGAAATGCCCAGGAAAGATGGAAGCTGCCAAAGGCAGAATGTCGCTTGTTTACACCAACAAGAAATGCATTTCAGCATCAGAAGTAAAGGCAGAAGCTGCATAATTCTGAACTGTCACCAATATTTGTAGATTTTCTTCAGACTAACCCATTCCATACACTGTGGAAGCAATTTTATTGCAACTGCACCAAGAAATCACTTTCATCAATTTCAGCTGTTGTAATAGGGAGATATTTTAACAGCTGGTTTACAGTTGGTCCTTAATATAGAGAATAGTGTAAAATAGAAGAGGGCAGCTCTTTTAGAAGCTGAGGGTGGTGTGATCAAGACCACTGGAACATTGGTGTCTTTGGCTGCTCTCTAAACCCCAGTGTGAGAAACCATGCCTTTGTTATTTCCAATTTTGCTTGAAGTTTCAATTTGTTTTCACTTTTTTTTCATTTTTAGTTGTAAGAGTGTAAGAAAGTAGATATACTCTGGGTAAGATTGTTGAAACTCATAAAAAAAAAAGAAGTTTATTAGTGTGTGCAAAAGCCCTTGGGGAATACTCATGAGGAAACAGTTCTGCTACACTTAATAAAGAAAAGCTACAATTGCAGTGGAATTGATTGTTTCAGTCTTCAAACCAGGATAAAAAGGACCATGGTTTGCAGCAATGTAGTTCTGGCAATCAAGGGGAAGCATTAATTGTGAGACTATGTGAAAACAGTCCCTCTTCTTTCTCTAAAAGCAACAATAAAAAGCCTACCCTGGCTACTCAGTCTTTCATCCTTACTGAAGAGCAGCTACAGATGTCTGGAGCCTTAAGTACCCAGGTTTACTTAGCAGGTGTTGAACCTGAAAACCACCACCAAGTTTCCACACAGCACAGATATTCTTGCTGTCTTGCTGTACTGAGTGTGGTTGGAAGGGAGTTAAGTTTCTTCAGAACAATCTGTGGGGTGCTGAGTTTGACTTTTCTGACCAAACCAGTGTTGACAGCACACCAGCGTTTCAGTTACTGCTGAACAGCTTTGCTGCACCAGTGAGTAGGCTGAGAGTGAGCAAGGGTTTGGGAGGGGACACACCTGGGACTGCTAAGCCCAAAGGACATATTCCATCCCATATGACATCATGCTGGGCAATAAGACCTCGGGGGAAGAGGGGGAAGAGTCTTTCCAAAGTTGCGGCTGCTGTCAGTGAGCTTTGCTTGCGCGATGCTGTGACAAATTCTTTGGACAGGCACACGCTGTGTTCAGTGTCCTGTTCCACTACCTATTTCCTTTTATGACGTCAAGTGCACCACATAAGCAAAATTTTATTCACTTAAATGCAAAAGAGACATGGAAAAGCAAAAAACCAAACCTATAATTAATGTAGCTACACTGGCAAGGCATTTGAATACATAGTAATTTTCATTTCCATATAATTTCTTGCCATGGGAGAAACCCAAAGGAAATCTTCTGTCATCATAAACATAAACAAAAGACTTTTTCAATGTTGATGGTGCCTTACTTTTCCTGGCTAAATGCATACTGTCCCGCTATGATTGCTATATCAACAACCCCATGGAAGGCATTCTAACAGCCTTCATCCTGGTTATCCCATTCAGCCTTACAGTGTCCCCACAAGTCCTTACAGAACTTAAATCACACCTAACTCTACTTAGATAAAACACATCGTCTCCTTTGAACTGCTATCCATGACTGCTTTGCAAGAAAGGGCATGGGGGAAAAAAAGTGAGCTGCAGTGTAGATCTGCGAGTGGACATCATGCCGTGCTGGTCCACCTCTGCACACGGCTGGGCACAAGAGCCAGCAGCCACAACTCACATTTACTGCTCTTAGGCAGCAAATGCCTTGGAAAGAGAGATTCCACTTCACGGCTTACCCTCCTTAGCTAGCAGACAGGCTAATAAGATTTTCTTTGGAAAGGTTTTGGCTAAGGGCACTAATATGAGCCTGTTTTGATAATATTTTTATAGGCACTCTACCAGATAAATTATACAGCTGAGAAAATCCCAATTGGTTTCACACAAACACTGCACTTGAGCAGAAGAGCACATGGTCTACTCACCTATTTCAAATTACTTCCTAAATCAAGATTAAGGGCTAAGGATTATGACAATAGACAATAAGCTACCCTCAAAGAAAAGACCTCATGAAAAAGGAAGTCTATTCAAGCCTTCTATTAGGACCTGCAGGCCTGATTTAAGGTAGAGCTTTTAGATAAGCTGACTTTGGAAAAGGTCCTGCGGAGATTTAGAATGGCCTGTTATTAGATGTGTGCCTGTTCTAAAAACTACAGATCATTGCCTCACTCAGTTTTACGTCATTTGAGCCGAAATAACCTGAGACAGAGGATACGCATCCCCAGATTCTTTTAACCTCAGGTTCACTTTCTGTTCTAGCTGCACTTGTCCTCAACAACTTTGTACTGAGTCCACTGCTAATAAAACCCCCAAAAATGTTAAAGAACCACACTGTCTATACTATGATTACAATCCGGTATGGACAAACTCAGTGCTATTCAGTGCATTCCAGGATTCACTTTGCCTTACATTTCCACACTATAATTTAAAGGAAAGAAAACCCCAACATAATCTGCATATCTATCCATCAAATGACATGAAAATATTTTCAGTTCATACCTGAAGTGTTGTCACTGAAATCAGGAGATCTATTTGTCAGGTTACCTAAACACGTAGCACCCGGATTGGAATCACATCCATCCCTTAAAGGATAATATATTTACTGCTTTTTGTGCAGTATCTTTTGTTTTCTAAACACAGAGCGACTTAAAAGAGAAATCAATAAACAAATACATGTAGTAAATATGATGGGAGAAAAGCTGAAGACTGAGGACTTAGTTCTTTCCAGGAATATCTTGAATGACACTGTTACCAGAGCACTTGGTGTCCTAGAAAGCAAGAAATAGGAAGTGGGAGGTAATCCTAAGGAAGCTGCGTCTGTCTTCTCCCTGCTGTTTCTGGAGTTTCTAGGCACTAAAAACATTCATTTTGTTGAGCTCAACTATTTTTACTCAGGGTGCTAAATTTTATAGCCCAAAGTAGAAGCTTCTGAATGCTCTCTGAGTTTTTCAGTTATTTTAGCATTGCAAGCTATTTTTTGATATCTTTGAGAGAAAGAATTAAGTCAGAAAGGCAGAGAGCCTTTATTAAAACGAAATTTTTTCCTCTTCATGTACTTTTTCTTTTCACCTATGCAAGTATTCATGCAAGATTTATTAGAACATGCGTATTTTTTCCTTTGTCCCAGCTGGAAGTCTTTTGAATCTTTTTATCACTTTTTAAATCAAAATCAGAGACTATATAAAAATTTAGTTACAAAGAACTTTATGAAGGATATTACCAAGTCAAGGAATTTTCACTGTGGGATATTGCAAACTTCTAATGTAGAAGAAATGTAGGCAGATTCTGCAATACCTTGTATTAGCCTGAAACATGGGCCATGGTGCAATGAATTGTCAATCAGATGCAACACTACAAGCTGAAACTAAACCTAGAGAACAGCAGCGAGGGCCCACAACAGACATACAAGCGCAGGTGAAGCAAAAGGTTCTATTTGCCATGTAAGTGTTTTAATGATGGGCTGAGAGCTAATAAACCATTCTCTTCCAGCATAGCTGGATTTTGCATTCTCGTAAAATACTGCTTATTTTTCTGGGTGGTTCTAAGACACACACGAGTGCAAGAATACACAGAAAGAAAACCAAGAATGTGAGAATATCACAGGAAAGAGGCAAGCACAGGTGTGAAAAATATTGCTAATCAGCTTTAGATCAGAAGAAAATGGATGTGTTCTCCCAATTGAATCACTTAAGTGTCTGTAACATGAAGTAATTCTTCCCAAGATTTTTGAATTCAAAAGGGAACTAAAAGCTGTAGGCTGATTGAAAATTCCTGGAAAAACTTAGCACTGATTTTATCCCGAAGTTACATGCTACCTTTTTTTTGGAACTTGCCACCTATAATTAAATCACTATGGACCATCTCGAAAACTTGAGCACATCAGTTGGCTTTTACGTTGTTGGTATTGACTAGTTAAAGCTGCTTTATCCTCAGAGAATTCCCTTTCAGAGGATGGGATAAAGATAAAAAGGTAAATGACAGGCAGTAACATGGAAAGCACTTGGTAAGAACCTCAGCTGCTCAGCTGAGTGTTTGCCCAGAGCATATGGGTATTCTATAGTAATCTGGGAAGTCTTCCTAGAAGCATAAAATTTAGTGGTTTTTTACTTCAATTTTGGCAGAAGATGCAGAAGTTCCCCTTTGAATTCAGGATACTGGATTATTCACAGTCAGGTGGGTAGAAGAGTTCATTCACTTGTGTGTATTTTTGGAGTAAATTATCTTATGAGTGGGTTCTCACTTCTGTGAATGAAAATAAAGGCAGGTGCCAGCTCAGGTCACACTACTCAGTGTTTGCTTGTCTACTAATTCTGGAAGGACATATGGCTCAACTTGCCCTAAAGGTCATTAAGTTTTGAGCAAGGATTTAGTTGAATATTTGCCCACTCTGGTGGGTGGCTTATCTTGCAAGAAGGCCTTCTACTGGCATTGTTGGGATTATTAATATCCACATTTAAAATGTGTCATTTGAAAGTTAGCAAGAATTCTGTAGAAAAACAGTGATTTCTCTTTACTTCCAGATCTTTTAAAATGTACTATCATGTGACATTTGGCAGTGAAATCAGGCGACAAGGGACAGGAGGGGAAAAGAGTTCATTTTTAGAAAAACTGCTAATTTTGACAGATTTTAATTTCTCCTTTCTTGGGCAGGAAACATTGAATGAAAGCAAGAAAAATGGCACTGAGGCATTTGCTATCTAGAAATAATATTTTTTGTCCTTTCCTATTATCTTTGCTTACTTTGGATTGGTTTTTTCTCACTGATTGGATTCCATAAACAAGAAAATTCCATAAGCAAGAGAGGAGATGAGAGAATAACATGACTCCTCCTTCCCTCTGAAATCTTTATTTTATTAAATTGTTCTCTCTCACATCTGCTTTGCTGACATGGAAACCTTTTTATTTTTGAGCGGTGGATGCAGAGCAAAAATCAATACTTGGGTTGATAACAGAGCCTTTCACACCTAAAATATTCTGTATTGTCATAAGGACAAGGAAATGACCCTCCAGATGTTGGAAGACATTCAGTTTGAAATTGTGTGGAATGATGAGAGATTAAAACCCCCCAAACTATGGGACAAGGACATGGGGGAGGGGGCAGTGTTCCATTGATCACACACCTTGTTTGTTCTAGACTACAGTTACCTTATTCTATTAATGCATTACTTCAGCAACTAAGGTGACACAGACAGCATTAGAAACAGAAACCAATGGAGAAGACTCTGGCACCTGGAAATTACTACTACTGCAAATAGAAAAATTGAAATAAGACCTAACTGCTTATGAAAGGTTTCAGAGAACACCTGCAACTGTGGTGCAAGGTAAGGGCAGTGCAGCCACAGAAATATTGATATTTTCCTACCTATTCATTCATTCCCATTAACTTATTTCCATTTATTCATCAGCTCTGAATAGCAGAATCTGCTCAAGCATGAAGCTTCAAAAAATATTTGGTGTTGGTTTTCCCCTGCCCTGGAAAAATGCCATCCTCCTATCCAGCAAAGCATACCAAAGTGTGAAAACTGTACTTTTTTCCATACTTAAATATACTTGGATATTTTTCCTGCTTTGAAATAGCATCAGAAAAGTAATACAATATTTCATATCCTGCAAATATTCAATATTAAAGAGGATATGAAATGGATTTCTGGATTTGCATATAGGAGGAAGCATAACTGTGGAACATATTGCAGCATCAGTCAGAAAGATTTCTGTCTTCAGGGAATAATAATTCACTGAAGTAGTGAAATAATTGGGTACTGGTTAAGTGAACCCCTCATTAATGGGAAATTAATGCACATAGACCCTCTTCCCCCATCACTGTTTTAGTGAAAACATGAGACCGTTTAGCTGAAATACATAGAAAATTAACTTTTGGTGGTGCAATGAAGCACATTCATGCCATGCTCACCCTAAAACCCAAATATACTTAGCAAGATTATGTACAGTTCAATATCTGTTAGTAAGTCAGATAAAAATTGATTTCTATGGGTTTTCTAAGAGTACAAGGATTGCAGGCTTCCTCTATAATGTTCCTTCTCACTCCTATATACTGTAGAGAGCACTCATACCACTTCCTTAAGGTGCTCTAATGTTATATGTTCTGTATATTTTGTACTATGCGTTCAGTGACGCATTTTGGTCAGAACATACCCATGGCAACACTGGTCTTCTGACCATCCCATAAATTTGTTCAGAAATGCTCAAAGCTTTGTCAGGGCAAGAATTTGGTTTTTGGAAAAAGTTCAGTACTAAGCCAGTACTTGTTAAAAAGAAATAAGATTAAAAAAAGAAAAGAATTGGCTCCAGAAAGATGTACTAAGTTTCCTGAGCTGCTGATTCATCTTGGTGGAGCTCCACGCATGTGTTTTGAGCTCCAAAAACATCTTCCCTGTGTATACAAGCCCTGGCCAAAGGCATTACAGAATCCAAATTTCAGCTGACAGCATCCAGAAATGTTTTGCAAGCTTGAAACCCTGCACTGAAGGAACAGCATTGCAAACTTACACAGACTGTGTGCTGTGCCCACAATGCAAAGAGGGGTCTACACTGTGAAAACATAAGAAGGACTTTGTCTCACGCAGTTTTGTGCCACTTTGGGGCATCAAGACCACCCTCTCTTCTCTAACAAGGTTTTCCTGAAGCTGCCTCTGGAAAATTCTTGCAATGTACCAGTGCTATGCCACAACCCCAGGGGGCAAAGGAAGGCTTAGTAGAGTGTGTTCAGACTGTCTGAAACTACCAGATGGTTTTTACAGAATGTTCCCTGTTATACATGCTAGAGCCAACCCAAAGTTATATCAATGTATGTTAAAGTAAAAGCAGAGCTCAGCTAGGTCCAGCTCTAGGAAGAGGCAGTGACTCCTTAAAGTTTCCTCTCAAATTTTCTCTGGAATAACGAAGTATTTACTGCTGCCAAGATCTCAGCCTTGGTACCTCTTTTTCAACTGCTTTTTCAGTTCTGTAGACTGAGGAGCAACCTCACTTGAATACATAATTGAATGAAACTTGGAGCACTGCAAACAAAAAAACCCCTGCAACACTGAAAATAAAGAGCACTTACAAAGAAAAAATTACATGCTAAAATTGTTTCACCTAGGGACCTTGCAGAGCTTCACCTTACACTGCCTAATGCTACAGTAAGACAAAAAATTACATTTGCATTACTGTGCCTTGGTGATGGAAAGAGCAACTTTAGAAATGTCATGTATAGGAAACTACCCGTAACACACCCAGTCATGTATTTGAGAGACAGGTTAGGTCAGTGCAGTATTTAATGCTGTAAAAATCTCAAATTAACCCCACATTTTAATGACATGCAACATTTCTGCAGTAAAAATAATCTGGCTGTGATTAGAATGAATATTTCTAAATAACACAGACCATTATCTATAGGCCTTTTATAAAATGCCACAGCTTTCAGTGACTTTTACTTGGTCAATAGATCTTTTGACTGTAAAAAAGGTTTGCAACTGGAAAACAAGTGTGTCTCACTCTTAGAAGCAAAAATCACTTATTCCATTATCTAGGCTATGGGCTCAGGCCAGACCCAGAAAATGTTTGCATTTGAATGACTGTACAAATAAAAAGAGAGTTCCCGACAGTGTCTGCCCAGGTCTCTCCCACAGCTAAGCCATGCATTGAGAACAGAGTTTTATAAGGGAAAACTAGGTATCAGTATTAAAAACCAGCACAGCAAAAGAATGAAGTAAGGACATTTTATTCAATTGCTTCCTTAATCATCCTAGCACCAGGCTGTGGATTTGGCATAGAGAGGACTAAAGAGATGGAATGCAAGAAAGGGGCAAGGGAGGCTGGCTTCAAGAAAATTTTCTTAATAGTAACAGGAGATACCTATTAAATATTTATATTCACATCTGATTCAATTTGAATCTTAGCATTTAGTTATTTGATTAATTTTTTAAATGGTCAGTCTCTCTTCACATTCTACCTTCTCATCTGTGAACCATAATTTTATTCTTCAGAATGGTTAAACCAAATTACTCCCTGTTTCCACAACATCAAACCAAATTCATGTGGAGTACAGAACATTTTCATCTTAAAATCTAAGTGCCATATGCTACCAGTCTGTCAGTTGAACCAAGAGCAGAGCAAGTTACATGGGGATAACTGCACTGCAGTGGAGATATGCTCTACTTTTCCCAATTTAAAAAGACCATTCAAAATAAACCCCCAAGCAACTAATTCCCCACCCCCAAACCTCCCTAAAAACAATGACAAAAAAGGGATGTATATTAAAGTTGTGTTTTGCCCCAGTTCTCATATATTACAAAAAAACCCCCAAAATAGTAAAATCCATACTCCACACAACACATGGGAAATTCTGGGGATTTACTGCTAAGAGTTCAGTACTCTACTGTTTGTTTTCTTTCAATCTTTTATCAATATCTTCCCAAGATGTCATAGCAGATACACAAACTATTTTCCTTAGATTCTGATGATCTGGTATTTCATGAATAGGACAGCACTACAGCACCCTCTTTAGCTTATAGAACAATTCTGACTTCTGTTTGGATATAATTTGACTTTTTTTTTGCATATTCTGTAACTCTCTGGCATACTATCCTCCTGAAATAAGATATGCCATTCCTGTTCATTGTTATCATGCATGCATGATTAGGTCTAAACCAACCATTTCATTTCTCAGTCTGAATAAACATAGAAACTCAAGAGTATAAAGAAAAAGAATTAATGATTTTAGTTTGCCTTCTGGTTTTATCAGCAAGCAAAAAAATCAAACTTTTCTACTCTAAATGCCCCCATTTTAACAGTTGAACTAAAAAGGATAACCATGTTGAAGTAATTTTTGAATCTTACCTTTCAAAGATATCAACACTGCCGACCACCATTTTGCCACAGATTAGCTTAAGGTTATAAATCGCTTTAGGGATATCAAAACAAAATTGGCATTTTTTTTGTCTAGTTTTTCCAAGTGATATATGTAATCTATGACTTAGTTTTGGCATTCTCTTTTTCATGCAACTCACTCAGCCAGAATGTTATGTGAACATAATATTTTAAATTTAATTTCTCTCAGCTAAAGAAACTGCATCTTTTTGTGCAAGTTTTTTTTTTTTTGGCTGCATTATTCTCACTATACCTAAGAATACTTCATTGCTTGGATTGCCTACATATAACCTTCTGTCCCTTGGCTATTTTCCTTGTTAGAAAATACCTTGCAAAGACATCTGTGCTCATGGCACTTGCTTTAGACATCTGATCCATAAGAAAAAATTCAGATTCTGCACCTTCTTAGTGGATGATGGCAACAGTCTTATCTTTTTTTCTTTATTGCAGTAGAAAAAAAATTATTATTCTTTTAGTGTTTCAAGCGACAGATAAAAAGTGCAGCTGCTGAAGATGTGAATTTAGAATTGGTTTAAATGGAAAATAAGTCAACTTTTCACTCCTCTATTTTCCGTTGCTGTATTTCTGCTGTGTGGAGACTGGAAATCTTTCTTTGTAAAGCAAAACAGAGCAACATTCATAAAATTTACCATGCCAGCAAGACAGTTCTCAGTGTTATGTTTAACTTATGACTAAACACCAACAGCCAAAAACAGTTTTTGCAAGAGTTTACCATGAGATGGCTGTAACCTA
This sequence comes from Eulacestoma nigropectus, assembly GCA_013397775.1. Lineage (NCBI taxonomy): Eukaryota > Metazoa > Chordata > Aves > Passeriformes > Eulacestoma > Eulacestoma nigropectus. The sequence continues at coordinate 20,248 of VZTE01005228.1, read as the reverse complement.
TACATAAAGTGAGTTTTCCCCTGCTGAAGAAACACAGACAGGCAGGGTATTGCTGCACAGAGCAATTTCCTTAGCAAAAATGCATGTCTGGAGTAAAACTTTGCTCCAAGTCACCTAAAAAACCCCCCAAACAAACCATATTGTGTCCCACTCCCACGCTTTTAATTTTTTTTGGTGTTGCAGGAAAAGAATGGAAATGCATAGAACGCGCTTTTAGTTAATAGTGTTGCAGTGCCAGTTTCTCAAGTGACAGAAGTGTTTCACCAAAAGGTGAACAGCAAATGACAGTGCATCTAAGCATTATGAAATATGACATAAAGAATTATGTAAAACAGACTTGGCACGATACAGAAGAAAAAAAAATGCATATTTGTATATCGCTGCTTATTGTATGTAATAAAGAAGAGGGAGATTTTATTTAAAAATAGAGAGTACACTAGTGCTTTCAAACAAAAAATTCACAGAAAATTGAAGTCTTATTAATTTGATACTTTGCTAAAAGAATATTGCAGGAAAATAAGTTCAGTGTCATCTACGATAAACAAATGTCCCAAACTCCTAGAGTATTTAATGCAAGGACACATAATTCATGCCTCTGGACGAGTTCATATATTAATCTAATCTCATCTGGCCTGGAAACTGAATTGCCTCACTTCTTGGAGATCCACAGCATACAGTAGGTCAAGGACAGGCAGGGTTTTTGACTTGGCTTGTTGTAAGGTTATGTAAAAGATTGACGTTAGGTTTAGACTCAGTTGAAAAGTGTATCTACCAGTGAAGGCTTAAATAAAGGGAGAAACCCTGAAACACAAAACTGCCCACAGCAGTGATCTTTAGAAACTGAAGAGGATTACCTGTACACTGCCTTAAGTGTACACTAAAATTTTCCCTTCAAAACGCTGTTGCTTAAAATGTTGGATATTAATTTAATTTAACATATTCTAACAGTGTTGGGAGCCGGCCTCACACTGGTTCATAACTGTGCTGGGAAACAAATGCAAGACACCTAAACTGACAAATAAGCTTGCACCCTGGCTTAAACAACAGTTTTAGTTACAGGTAACAGTCTTATTTCCTGCAGGTTTATGCCACTGTTAGCGAAGGGACACTGGGAAGAAGTTCTTCACAGAGGGAATGATTAGACATTGGAACGGGCTGCCCAGGGAGGTGGTGGAGTCACTGTCCCAGGAGGTGTTTAAGGAAAGACTGGATGTGGCACTGAGTACCATAGTTTGGTTGACATGGTGGTGTCCAGTAAGAGGTTGGACCCAATGATCTCAGAGGTATTTTCCAGCCTAGGTGATTCTGTGATGCAGTGAAAAAAGCAGAATTTCCTAGGAATGAACTACCAGGTAAAGATCCTCCAAACTGCCATAGGATCATGGGACTTGGCTGATTTGCAGAAAGCTAGCTATAGAAATGTCGGGCCAGAAGATTTTGCTGTGAAACTCGATTTGTCTTTCAAACTCCACATACAGTTCCAGAAGAGCAGCTTTGAAAAGCTTCTTCCATAGGCTTCTCTTTTTCAGATTAGGTTGGTTTTCTCTGGTACACATTATATTTAAAACCCAAACAAATAAAACTTCTGCTGTGTGTTTGGGAGGGAGCTGCTGCAACAAAGTGGTTTGTATCTAAAAGAACAGTAAATACCACTGTGTGGCCAAACACTGCTGTAATGAGGACACAAAAAAACCCCTGGACTCAAAGGCTGCTATAAGCGCATGTGAACTGCAGCACGTCCAGAGTGGTAACAAGCCAGCACTACAGCAGATCTGAGGGGGATGCATATTCCTCTGTCAAGGACCTTGGGGAACACTCCCATGAAAGGCCTGCTGACAGTAATCTGGTTTTATACAGGAGGTATCCCTTTGAATGGCAGAGCAGAGGGCCCTGTGCAAAGAGCAAACCGCGTAACAAAGAAAATGGTGACTCAGGCCAGAACCAAATCATTTACGGCTGAAAGATGAAAAAAAATTGAATTCCTCTTTGTAAATACAGCAGACCATAGTCTTTGCGAAGTGCAAAGGCACTCTACTCCCCCAAAGAACATATGTCCAAATGACTTCTGAAAACGACTCTCATCAAAGATGCAAATGGGATTATTTCCAGTGTACCACATGAGCCCAATGGCTGACATGAGGAAAGAGAAATCCACTAAACAGGAATTTCTAGGAACATCCCGTCTGTGTCTTCTCTGATTTACAGGATAATAATTTTCTAACTCTCAGCTATGCCAGTTTATTCTCTCCAAAGGTTTCCAAAGTAAATAAAGCATTTCTCTGAATGTGTGCTTCAAAGCATCTGTTGCCTTACTTTTTAAGTCAGTGTGAACAGACCAGAAGCAGATAAGCTCTGGAGAAATATAGAAATCTTAAAGAAATATTTGTAAAGTCCTGAGGCATAAGTGCTAACATGAATATAGATTACACAGACAGTATTCCCATGAAAACACAGTTCAAGCAAAGCCCTTACAGTTTGGGCTCACAGATTAAAAGCAGGGTGTGAACCACTTCATGTTCCTAGTTCTCTCCCTCTCCTCCCCACACAAGCCTTCCAAATTTATCTGGAAGGCAGATATTTTTCAACAGTTAGTGTCCTATAAAAAAAGGAATCTGAGGCTGAAGTAAATACATACACTATAAAGAGATTTTGGCAATCTTCCTACTGTCTGGGTCTTGTTAAACTCCTACTGACAGTCGTACTTGCATTGTACAAAGGAACAGAAAAGGTCAGGTGCATTCTTAAACAAAAGCAACGCCAAGGTTTCTTTTAGATAAATTTATGGTCAACAGTTTACGCATATAATTCTTTTGTTGAGCCTTTTCTCAAATTGTTGAAATTAAATGTCAGTTATATAAATTATGCAAAAACATTGTTTGTCTGTATACAGCAGAGGATTCAGAAAATGCCCAGTGCAACAAAGGCATTCCTCAGACTCAGTACACTGAAGATTTTAAAGGACAAGATTGTCTACATTCTCAATTCTGCTTTTTTGACTGGAGGCACCAATAAAATGCAGGGGTTTTTTAAGCGTAAAAATTACCAGGTTTTATGCTTAGACTTCTAGTGTTCTTACTGGAAGGATACTCCAAAGAGGTTTTAAAGCTTTCTTTTACAGTCCAGATTAAAACAACTTTGATTATAGAGATCAATCAGAGAATCATCTAGGTTAGAAAAGACCTCCAGAATCATCGGGCCCAGCTGATGACCCAGCACTGCCAAATCTACCATGAAAGCATGTCCCTTAGTGCCACAGCTAGGCGTCTTAAGTACCTCCGGGGATAGTGACCCCATCACTTCCCTGGGCATCCTGTTGCAATGTTTGACAACCCTTTTGGTGAAGGAGTCTCACTTAATATCCAATCTAAACCCATCCTGGCAAAACCTGAGGCCATTTCCTCTGGGCCTGTCACTTGTTACATGGGAGGAGAGACCGACCCCCACCTGTCTACACCCTGCTTTCCAGTTCATACACAAGTTATTGTGCCATCCTTCACCAAGGAAAAAGTGTCCTCAAACAAATAGCTGGCAACTGTACAGACCTTCTCACAGGATCATTGAATGCTTTGGGTTGCAAGGGAGCTTAAAGACCCAAGTCCCTGCTGTGGGCACAGACACCTTATAGTAAAAGAGGTGGCTCAGAGCCCTGTCCAGCTTGTCCTTGAACACTTACAGGGATGGAACATCCACAGCTTCCCTGGTCAGCCTGTGCCAGGGCCTCACCCCCTTCACAGGGAAGAATTTGTTCGTTCTCCATCTTTAACCTTGTAGCTGAAACAAACCAAAGTGTTCTAGCCTCTCCCATCCCCACTGGACATCCTAACAACCCTTCCCTGCGTTGGCAGGGAACATCTTTGTTTTTCCTTTAAGGTTTTTAAATGGTATTAGGGCACCAGCTTCCCAGGTAATTTCCCAAAGGCACTTTGTGCAGCTCTCGTGCTGCTCTGCCGAGCCCCGGCGGTCACCGCCTCCCTCACGGCGGGGCCGCGGGAGCCGCGCCTGAGGCGCGCCGCAGGGATGCTGCCGCCGCGGGGGGGAAGCGCAGCCTCCTCCTTCGTTCCTCGCTCTTCCCCGGCTTCCCTTACCTCCTCACACCCATCCGGGACAAGGAGTGCCCTCTGCCTCGCCGAGGGGAGCTGCGCGCGGCCCGCGAGGTCCCGAACAGGGGGCAGCCCCGAGGGGCGCAGGGCCCGGGCGGCGCCTGAGGGGGCTCGGCGGCGCGGGGAGCGCGAGCGGCCGCGGCGGGAAAATCGACACCGCAGAAATCTTTCCCGACCGAAATGGTTGTGTGAAAACGGGGCTCCCGAGGCGTGTGCCTGGGCAGAGGGATGCCTCTGCTCCAGGGCTGAGGACTACCAGGGCAGGAGAGAGGGAGATTATCAGAACTGCACCTGCCTTTCCTGGGATGGGAGTGCCAGGCAGGCTGTGACAGGGGCGTGATCAACTCATGCACGTAAGTCCATGGGAATTCATCCCAGGGCAGAGAAAGAGCTAGGCGGCATCACTGTGGACCCCTTTGCATTATTTTGAAGAGCCTTGGGGTTCTGAAGAAGTCCCAGTCGACTGGAAGCTAGCTAACATTATCCTGGTTTTCCAGAAGGGTAAGAAGGATGACCCTGCAGCTACAGGCCTGTCAGTCTCACTTCAGTGCCTGGTAAAATTATGGAGAAGGTTATTTTGGGAGTTACTGAAAAACACTTGAAAGTCATTGGTCATAGCACAAGTTCATGAGGGAAAAGTCCTGCTTAACCAACTTAATTTCCTTTTATGACAAGTTCACCCTTCATCTAGGTGGCCAAGGGAAACCAGATGTGGTGGGTTTGTGATTTTAGCAAAGCTTTTCGTACTGTCTCACAGCACCTTCTGGATAACCCTTCCAACTCACAGCTAGAGATGTGCATGGTGTGTTTGCTGAGCAGCTGGCTGACACGGGGGGGTGCAAAGGGATAACATGATTAATGGGATTATATCAGGCTGGTGTAATCAGCGGGGCTCCCCAGGGCTCCATCCCAGGGCCTGTGTTTCTTAATGCTTTTATAGGTGATCTGGTTGTAGGTATCAAATGTGCATCAAGTACATTTGCTGATGCTACCAAACTAGAGGAGCTGTAAGTGTTCTTAGAGGTAGAGAGGCCTTACAGAGGGACCTGGATAGGCTAGAGAGCTGGGCAGCCAGTGACCATATGAAATTTAACAAGAGCAAGTGCCAGGTTCTCCACCTGGGACAGGTAATGCTGATTGTACCTACAGACTGGGAACAAGATGCTGGAGAACAGTCCTGTGGAAAGAGATCCAGGGGTTTGGGTTGGTAAAAACTGAGCTCTCAATCATGGCACTGAGGCCTATACACATTGTCTCAGCAGTTTAGTAGCAACAAAGTATGTGTGTGAAATCTTTTTTCATTTCAGTTTAGTGGAAGTTTCATTGCTGAGTTCAATGAATGCAGAGACTGCATCTTTAAGCATGTATTCTGTCTAACAGTCTGCATTGGATCACGTACTCCATAAGAGCGTTTGAAGTGGTGGGCACTCTGTTCCACAAACACAGCATGCTCTGCGTGTTGCAAATCATCAGTGCCTGGTCTCGTACAATCAGCCCTTCTCTAAATACGAGCACTTACAAACTTCGGGTGAACTGATAAGTGCTCAAAGTTAAACAAGTGTGGCTCAAATCTCTCCAGCTCCACTGTGGAGGCAGTTCTGAAGTCATGCAGCCTCTAGGTTCTGTTAGCTGAAGGATCATGAGTTTAAGCAAATTTAATGCAGCATGTACTTTTGGTCACAGCCCCACATGTTTAGAAGTAAAGGCAGGCAAAGAAAAGTACTTATTTAAAAAAAAAAACCCATCTCTTGGGGTATCTGCTTAGCCCTAATTCAGAACAGGCTCTTGATTTAACAGATTACCCTGAACAACCTAGCAAGACATTTGTTTCTCAAAAATAAAAATATGTTAAATCTGTTTCTGTAAAGAACAACATTTGGCTTTTTTTTTTTTTTTTCTTTCCAGGATAGAGCTGGTTTGAATCAACTGCCTTTAAAAACTGATATGTGAGCAGAAGGAAAAAAGGAGGTTCTAAAGTACTTGATAGCTCTCCTTTTGCTATTACTAAAACCACAATAAAATACTGACTGGGATGGATAACTAAGATTACTAAATTTTGAATTTTAGCTTTTTGGTGGGACATTTCTGAAATTTTTTACAAATTATATCTAACATGGTCATGAACAAAAACTTCTCCTTTATTCCTAAGATTTTCCTCCATTTGGAAAAAACTGTTTTAGCTAGAATTTTGTTGATGTCCTAACTGTCAGGCTTAAAGCAGAATTAAGGAGTATTAAAACGATTTTTGCTTCCCAAACTAATAGAAAAAAAGCCCTCAAAAGTTTGAGTCTGTTCTTTCTCTGCAAATTTGTGCCTACAATTTCGAGTCCTGGACAGAAGAGGACGTCACAGGGGTGTTTTGGACATGTCCCTGGTGGAAAGCCAAGGCCAGTAAAGGTTTTAAGGACTTGAGTTGCAACAGAGGGATTTCATGTGAACAAAATATCTGACAGTCACATCTTGCATCCTATGTAATTGTTTCCAGGAGGTGTTTAAGAACAACATTCCCTGTTTGCATGCTTCACTGTTCTCCAAAGAAGGGAAGTTCACTAAGGAGCCTGATGTAGTGTTGCTTTGTAGGATATTCATGTCTCTGATGCTTTTCAGGTATGGAGCTTATTCAGAGAAGAGAGGATGAGTGAAAAGGCAGTCTTTTCATGTGCTACAAAACCAGGTACACTTGTCCAAACATCCAGAAATTACAGGGAATCTGACCTGAAATTTGAGTAGCGACTGTTCTGCATGTTCTCATAACACCTTGGTGGTAGTGTTTTGGAGGATGTTAATGGAGAGCATCTTGGGTGATAATAGTTGCAAGCTGCAAAGTTCAAAAAGGGAGGAGAAAAGCAACAAAATCAATATCATACACCTCCAGGAGGCCAGCTTTTGTAGGGCCAGAGAACTGACACGTGAGCACTCAGAGAGCAAATGCAAACACAGAAATAAAGAAAATTGGCATTAATCACTGGCTAGGAAGATAAGGAAGGATGGATTTGAGACAGCTGAGAAGGCAAATAAACTGATAAAACACATCAGGAGTCAGTTACAGGAAGACCATTCAAGCCTGGTCCAATGCTTCCCCTCGACCTTCCATAAAAGAAAGAGCAGCCAGGTAGCTCAAAATGAGTCCTAGTGGTGTGAAGCTCCTATTTTGAGCTAATCTCAGGGAATTAACAGTTTAAGCAGTACTTAGTTACCATAGGTATTTTCAAAATGGAACTCTCACATATGTAGAAAATTGGCATTGGTTATCTCAAAGCCATTAACAATTATCTTTGAGAACAGGAGAAATTAGAGAAGACTGGAAAAGGGCAAATACAGTACTAAACATCTCATATGATACATGTGAGAACTCAGTTCCAGGAAAAACAGGGGAGACTTTTAAGCCTGTAAGAACAAAAGGAACTGAGTAATATCCAGTCTGTATTTATTGAGAACAAGTGGGGTATAGCCACTGAAATATTTTTGGGGGACAGTATTGTAAGCATTGTGGATAATGGATAAATCTTGATTTTAATAAAGCCTGTCTTTATTTCACATGACAGTCTGAAAACTGGGGAAAAAAACTTTGACAAAACTAGTAAAAGGTAGGTGGAAAACTGAGTTTTTATTATTGATCCTCCACCAAGATGAAAGCAGGGCTGGGTGTGGGACACCAGGTTCTTCTGTCTCCTCTGTATTCCAGTTAATGAGCTAGATGAAAGAACTGAGAGCAGATTTTCAGGAGCTGACTCTCTTGTAGGACAAGATAAGAATTAAAAAGCACTCTGAAAAATTGGAGATAAGGACTGGAAAAGCAGAATCCCATTAAATAGGAAGAAGAGCCATGTACTGCATCTAGGAAGTCACACTTGTTGCAGACAGTCGCATGTGAGCTCTGTTTTTTGAAGGGGGATATATGGGTGTTACTTTGCTTCCCAATCAGAATATGGCTCACTGGTGTCTTACTGCTGAGAAAGGACAAGCATTAAACTCGCAGAGAAACAAAAGGCTAGGTTATAAATCATAGTGGAAGAATTATTTCACCTAAGCCCAGGAGCATTTGAATTCTCAGAACTCTATTTCAAGAAATTAGTGGATCATTTGGAAAAAGTTAAAAAGGAAAAAGCATAAATTACCTGAAATATAAATGTATTTTTAATCAATGACTTAAGAGAATAGGACGGGAATTTTATTTCACACTGTACTTTGTAACATAGAAAATTAAACTGAAAGAAATTGAGATGTTTAAAGGAGAGATTGATTTAAAGGGAAGAACATATAGAAATGATCTTCAAATACATGAAGATAAGTAGAATATATTCTCAATACTCTATGGATAGAGCAAGAAATGGCAGGCCTAAAGGGGGAAAAGGTGTGAGGGGGAAAATGTGGTCTAGACAATATTTCCTAAAAATAAAGGTAACAAAGTCGTGAAACAGATGGCCTTGAAATATGGTGCAGTGTTCAACAGCAGAAATCTTCACAGAGGCTAAGAAAAACAAAATCAAACCCAGTTCTCTCCAGAATTACATAGATATGCTTTGGCTCAGCTGACTTAGGTGCCTTTCATTTCTTTTTCTGGACTCTGAGATAGGTGTTTTAGGAGCTACCTAATTGCATTTTATAAGTTAGTTAAGCTGGATGAGAACGTAAACTTGTAATTAAAAAAAAGTGCTTCAGAATAAGACGTAATTTTCCTATTGGATTTATTTAGCTGCTAAGACAGAGCCAACCAAAATATCACAACAATGACCAAACTTCAGTGTGCTGAAATCATATGCACGCCAACAAACCTGCACGGGTTTTCTTTTTCCCCTTTAGATGTATGAAAATATATATCAAATGCCAGCAGACTAAGATTCTAAAAGCACAACAGTAAATAAGGTGCAATAAATTGTATCCACTCAACATACAGATAGACTTCTTCTCTGACTACTTAGAGCTGGAGTCCTCCAACCATAAATGGATCAGTCCTGAAGGGAATCAAGAGCTAAATATTTCCTGCAGTCTCTTTAACTGTGTTTGGAACTTGCCCTGTTCTGGAGAAAGGCACTGGAAAAAAATCTGGTTTTGTGAGGACCAGGGAACCTCCTTCCCACTCTTGGCTCTTCTATCCAGTTTTCCTAAATTGTGCTGAAAGCTAAAAATACCATACTGACAATATCGAACGGCAAAATGAAATTAGGTGGTGAGATTCGGCTGCACTGAGAATTACCTATCACCAAAGGAGTTTAAGTGGATTCCAGAAGAGCAGAGAAGTCTCATAGCACTCCAGCAAAACAGGCATTGTTTTAAAGTGTTGTGCAACAAAAACACTGCTCTGGGATTTAAAAAGGCTACAAGCAATTCCATGTGTTTTTAAGAAAGAAATCTTGAATAAAAATCAGGCAGACTTTTAAATTTTAAAGTTGTTAGGCCTTTTGAAAATTATTAAATTATGATTTCTAAACCAGATATTGAGACTGCTTAGCAATGGCCATTTTCTTTGATGTCAGATGAAGGTGTTTTTGGTTTTATTTTTAGGCTAACTCATATTTATCAGGCTTAGTTCTATTAAAATATGGCAAGATGTAATTTTCTATAAATGTCAATGATAAGGACATAGGATTGTAAAAAATCTGTGTCCAATAACCAGCAGGTCTGATATGAATTTGGAGGTACACATCATAGAATTGCTAAACTTGGAAAGGACCTCCAAGATCAAGTGCAACTGTTAACTATCACTGCAATGTTCACCAGTAAACCACGTCCCCAAAGGCCACAGCTACACGTTTTTTGAACACTTCCAAGTATGGTGACTCCACTACTTCCCTGTGCAGCCTGTTCCAAGGCCTGACCACCCTTTCAGTGAAGGAATTTTTCCTAATATCCAGTTTAAATGTCCCCTGGTGCAATTTGGCGCCATTCCCTCTTGTCCTGTCGCTTATTACCTGGGGGAAGAGACCAACCCCCACCTTGTTACAACCTTGAACAACATCCCATGAGTATCAGACATTAAGCTTCTGGTTTTTTTGAACAGAGATGCTCTTTGCCCAGGTTCCAGAAGAAAGTAGTAAAAAATTCACCCCACACACCATCAGAGAAGTGAAAAGCATTTTGACCTAAAAATGTGGATTCTTTAATGTAAACAGTGCACAGTGTGTAGAAATATTTCTTGAAAGCTATGTCTGACAAAACTAATTATCTGTGTTTCCCTTCCTTCTATTACAGCCTATCAATCATTTTTACCCTGATGACAGTGTTGAGAGAGAACCACTAGATTTTGCAACACAAGTTGCACAAGCAACCCAGTGCAGGTGCAGTCTTATGAGAAAGAGGTAAGAAAAGTCAATACCCCAAGACTGCAACTAATTTAAACTTCTGATGACTCAAATAGCATTCTGGTATTTTATCTCCTTGTAGCAGGAAGCACTTTAGCTTGTAATATTAACCTCCCAGTGCTGCAACTGGTCCAAGTTAATTGGAGAATCAAATCCTTAACCTGACATCACAGAAAAACAAAAAATCTCAAGTTACTTCATTGTCAGCAATATGCAATGCTATTCTTTCATTATCCTGGAAGAGCAAAATAGTTGATTTTATATCCATTTCTAACTCCACTATGTGTACCTTGGCTACAGTAATACTAAGAAACATTCAAATTTTTGTTTTCAAAATTTCAGAACAAATAATTTGTCTAAAAGCAGACTGTCGCGTCACAACCGTGAGAGTGAAAGAAAATGCTACTCAACTCTTGCATTTGACATACCATGACACAAATGAAACTTTTTTTTCCCCCCTCATTTATTTTTCTGCTGGTGAATTGTCATGTAGACCACTCCATCTAAATCCCTATCCCCCTTGGAATCTAGTAAAGAATTTCTGTCTTGGTTCCAATTAAGAAAGTTTTTCTTTTAATCATATGACTGCAGAAATAAAGTGTGATTTTCCCCCTTGGGGAAATCCCCTTAGGTACAAGGGCTGACTTCATTTAGGAATGTCCCAGATATGTAACAAAATATATTCCAGATTAGATTAATCCTTCCCTCATATTTTGGTGTCTGATCCTCTATTGATAAGGAAATGTCAATTCACAGTTGACTCTGAGTAAATCCTAATTCGTGCCAGGATGAGTTGCCGCCAACTGCACATTTTGAAGATGGTGTATTCCTGCACTTGATAGTTGCTGCAAAGTCAACTTCAACATCATCTACAATTTTCATATATTCTCAAATATTTGTGATAAATAAGTCTCTGACTCTAGATAAGGCATTAACATCTTCCTTACTGGTTAATGAACCAAATTTCCTTTCTCCTGCCCATCCCCGTCAGGTTTCTAAACGAGTTGGGTTTGCAGTGCGGACTCAGCCCTCTGTTTCCAGTCACAGGTGTCAATTTGAATGAGTCTGTCAATCAAACACTACTGAGTGTACAGAAAGAATGGGTTGGGATAAGACCAGAAAATATTTCTTTTGTTGACATCTGAAGTAATTAGTTTTTAATTGACCGAGAAATCTGATAATTTTTAAAGCCTTTTTTAGTTTTGTATGTAAGGGTCCTATTCATTATTCTTTTTTCATTGCATGAAGGGATCAAAGCTGTCAACAAAAAATACAATAAGCATTGTGTTCACTGGTGCTAGCTTAAGGATTTATCTGACAATATCAAGGAAAAAAAAGAAAAAACCCACAAAGCTGCTATAGTAAGATAATTCAGAAAACTATTAGAAAATTAATAACCCAAGGGAAAGAGTCATACATGATTGATCCCAGTGTGTTCTTCTGAAGAAACAGAAAGCTTGTTACTTTTCAGAGCTCAGAGCCCTAAGTGCAAAGTTCATCAGTTTGCTTTTGACTTCATTTCCTCCACACTGATTCTCACTAATGGCTCTCCCAGTGTTATGCTCAACAGATGAATAGGGATCCCTGTGCCAAAGTACTCCACTGAGATTCCTCTCATGCACACACACTCCCAAAATGTCTCCATCTCACATGTAGAGTTCTTGTGCTCTGATTCAAACCACATCCTTCTGAGCATCAACATAAATACCAAAACCTATGGAGACCACTGAGGTATGACAGGATTGCTGTATGGCCGTAAGTAGGAAGAATAAATACGATTTAACAGCTACAGTTACACTTCTGCACAGGAGGACATTGTGTAATCTCGTGCAAAGGTTTATTCATAGGGAAAACTTCCTAATGCAATTTTTGGTGGAAGACTGAGAAAGTTACAGAGTCCAGGCTATGCCAGAAACATCATGCTAAGGATTTGTGCGTACAGTTTGTATATTAAAAAGTTTTAGGAAAGAATCTGAATTCCACCTCTATCAAGCAGCAGTGCAACAGAAGCCTGAAGAGAAAAGTGCTGGAGGAAGAAATGGTTTGTCCTTTTTAATTTCTGTGAAAGCTGTAATGCAGAATAGTGTCAGTTCATGGCAAAGGTGAAGATAACCTCTCATTTTATCTCACCTGGACATACACTGCTCCCCAGGGGAAAACTCTTAATCCAGAATACATGAACAGCTATTACACTGCCATGCATGAATACATAGGATCATTTTGTTTTCACGTGAAGATATGAAAAATGAAGGAAAATTATGAAAAATTGAATATTCTGTTACAATAATCTGACTCTTCCAAGAGGATTATAAATTCCACCTTGTATTTATCCTGGTAGAGCAAAACTCTTTGCAGCTACATTGGTACAAATATTTATACTAGTGTCAAAATAATTGTACCTCCATTTCATTGAACAAAATTACTTCTTTCTTCTTTTTCCTCAAGTTATCCAAAGCAAAACTATTCAATAGGAAAAAAGAATGAAATATAGGAATGATGGAGATAAAGTGAAAAAAAGCAAGAAAAAAAGGTGGCTTTGAATTACTTGTGAGGGGAATAAGTTACATGACAAGCAATCTACTGATTTTAATTCTATTATCCTAGTCAAAGAGTACACTTACACTAGCAATTATTCAATATGTATAAGCAGAGATAAAAGAAATATTAAAAATACAAAATGTTTGGAGATGTTTCTTCAAAAGTAAACTTTACCTCTTAACAAGGTAATTCAACAAATTAAAGAAATACAGTGCTTATTATTCGAGGTTATAATGCTGTCAAGGTAGAGGCCTTCACTAAAATCGCAGCATAATTGGATCTTTTGCCCTACAGCACAGCTTTTTAAATTGTTAGCAGTGAGTTCCTACACCTTGAGTACTGATCAGTTTCATAAAGCAAATAAAGAAAACTCTTAATTTCAGCTATCCATTAGAGCTGTTACTCAGACCTCATTCAGCACCTACAGCTTCTTGCAGCTGTGGAAAGACCAAGACGAACAATAACATCAGGGAGCCAGAATCCTACCCAAGTATAGACGTTACCATACCCTGCTTATTGAAGATTTGCCTACCAAAAATCCATCAGGTGCCATACACTGAACCCAAAGTAAATCACTGGGGATGGCTGATGCTGGTGTCTCACCCATTTAGTAGCTTGCAATAGCAAAACCCCAGCAAGGCTACCATGAATAAGACTGAAGAAAGAAAAAAGATAACAAGCCCCAAACCAAACCAAGAACTTCTGCTAGCCAAGCTCTGTTGCTTGCTTTTCTACAAGGGCAGAAAATCGCCACATTTTAGGAGCTTAATGACAGAAGAGTGAAGCTGCAGGGTTTTAACCTACAGAATCCAAATAAAGGCATCAGCATTTAGGTGCTCATTTTCACCAAGGGTAAAGTGGCGATGCTTCAAACATCTTGCCGTCCAGACAGACATCCTTAAGCTCCAACTTTCAGCTCAAACTGGCCAGCCTCTCACTGACATAGACCAGCACTCAGCCTAGCACAAGTCTGCACTCCACATAACCTCATCCTGCATAGTGCAGACACTGCTTTGCATCACAGCTTCTCTTAGAAATTATCATCTCTGCTGTCAGACAGGTAAATTTGAATCAAGACCACAGCAGAAGCACATAGCAAGTTATAAAATTAACTAAAAGAGAAATGTTACCTCTAAGGGTGAGGAGCCTACTCAAAAACAGGGCCAAAATCAACAGATTTAGCCTTACTTCATGCTTCCTGACCCCCAGCCCTCTCTTCCTGGGATCAAAGCCATTGTCTTAGCCCCAGTTCCTTCTCTTCCCTTGGCAGTGGGCCCTGATTGCTTGATAGATCCCAGCTGCTTTGATCTCTCTTCTTAACTCGCTCCTCCCCAGTACTGCAGCACTAATGACACAGCTGGGGACGGTTGTCACTTGCACATGTGACAAACCTGGTCCCAAGTATCCTTTCAATAAACAGGGGATAAATAAACGTCATAGCAAAAGAATACAGGAAAACTTTCAGAATATTTTTGTGTAATTGGACTCCTCTAAGCTCTGAGATGACAACATCTCTGAGAAGCAGCATTTTACATAAATGTGGGTAAAGGGAGCACATATTGGCTTAATCCAGCAGCCAGAAGTTTCTAGAGCAGCTATTTTCCCCCGTCCTCCTCTCAGTGTTATTATTAATAACAGAGATGGCTTGTCTAGCCCTCTCCTTACTTCACTGTCCTTCCTCTGGCAATTGTGAGAGAGACACAGAGAGAGGCAAGAGGCAGGGGGAGGATTTTCTTGTTTCTGTTATCATGGCTTAACGGATAGTTTGAGATTCATAGCAACGTAAACAGGCAGAAAACCAAGAACAAATTACACACGCAAACTAACGTAGGCTCTGGAATTAAGAGCTGCTCGGTACATGTCATGTGGAGGGGCAGAACACGATGCAAGTTACCTTCCAGCTGATTTGCACACTAGTGGATCATCGTCCTAGGGATGAATAAGTCTGGATCACATTTGCTATTTACTACAGAACGATATGCTATACTCTGCTACTGCCTACAGTGGGGTTACACAGGGTTGAAAGACAGCGACTTGGGCACAAACATGGTATTAATTACGCCAGCTTTTGGCAGCTCTGCTCCTGCTGCTGCCCAAGAAGAATGATTTCCACAAGCCTCCCTATTACATAAATCTCTGAGTAGGTGCCTGGGGCTGGACAATCCATGCAGAAATACAGGCTGGATTTTTCATCTCTCCAATTTTTCCTCTATGACACTTTTTCCTTTGAAATTTGAAAGAATGGAAACTATTTTTGCAAATTCCTTTCCAAGTTAAAAGATTCAAGCATTCCATATTTTTTTACCATGAAATTTAATTTTCTTCTTAAAACCTGGATTAAAAGTGACAAGTATACTGAACTCATGGAAATCATACCCTATTGGGGAGATATTAAAAACCATATGTCACATTGCCTCTTAAATCCAGAACTCAAGTCATGGGAACCGGATCCTCAGTAAGATTTGAAATGCACATGACTTAGGCACGGCTCAGCAGTAACAAATATTTCCCATAGTGTGTTATGGGACTAATCTTACACTTGTGTCTTCTTGTGAGCTCCAAAATGGACTGTTCAGGACAATGAATTTATCAGACCTGCCTGTGCACAAAAGCCACAATATTTTTTCAAATTTTCTTCAATTATTTTGAGACAACTTGGAATATCATGGAGTTCTTGAAAGGACTAGAGGCCAGCTTAGAAGTACCCATACGAATGGGTAAAAAGATTCAGTTGGTGAAAATTGAATTCACCTTACACTTTATCATCAGTTCTGGCATAAGAAACAGAGAATTGCATAAACACTGCTATTGTCAGTCTGTACTTGCACAGAAGATCTTCAATAACATCAGCAGAACTCTCAATAGGACCAGAGACAATACAACAGTACATGCACTCCCACATATTCTACGTGTTTCTTTCTGGAGGCAACTGCAGAGGGGTCATATCCTGAATAGTTATCAGGAAACACCCAGATTTTAAAGAAGATAAATTTTGACCATGACATCTCAAAGATTAGGTGCTTAGTAGCATAGTTCTAATGTTCCCTCAATAGATGACACATAAACATTTGCACCTATGAAGAAGGAAGATTGGGTAGATGAATTCTGCCCTTTAATATAATAAAATGGAGTTATGGACAGTTACATACTTTGCAATAGGACAAGTTTAGAAATCCAACTGCCTACTAAAAAATAATTAATTTAATTCTCTTGGGATTCTACTGGCTTTCAGTTCTGCCTTTTCCCTTAGCATGTCCTGATGTTGTTATCTATTATTGTAGAAATTGGACAAAAAATATTCTTTTTTTCTCGTTCATTCTGGTAGCAAGTTACATGGGCATATGGAATCAAAATGTCTCGTTTCACCCCCACAGGTGAGGGTCAGCAGACTTGTTTCAAATAGGTACTGCAAATACATTATCTGCCATCTTGGCCCACATACATGCAGGGCAGCCAAGTTTCGGAGTCTGGTTTATTGGAGCAGCTCTTACAGCATTATATTTTTATGAACTTGTTAGACAGCTTACTGAAGTAAGCCTTGGTGTCAGCTGAAAAGTGATGTCTGAAACTGTAAGGTTTCACTTGAAACTAAGGAAATCTGCAAGACAATAAATTTATTTCCTGCAGTATGCATTCTCGGAGAAAAAACGTTCAGCCATCACCACAGAGTATAAACAAGTACAAGGAATGGTGGAAAGAAAGACAGTCAGCTTACTATACATGAAATAATCTACAATGGCCTTCACACCTTACCAGTATAGAAGTCAGCTATTTACAGACAGTTCAGCTCTTCCCCACCCAAACTGAGTAAAGGCTGCTGCAAAAACCTGACCTCCCTGTACTGGAGGGTCCTACATGTCTTGGTATTTGCTCCTTCATTGCACAGTAAGTCTTACAGAGTTCCAAAATACAAATCAAGATTAAGGCTTGTAAGAACAGGACTCACTTCAGCATCCTGTACATGGAATTACTTAAAATCAACCACAGGAAGTACTAAATGTTTAAATCTTGCTCTTGTCACAAGTTCCTCCTCTCACTAAAGATTCACAGATGAGTCTTATTGAAGGTGAAATCTAACATGTATTCTGGACAAAATGCTTGGATAACTAGTTCCTCTCAAATTTGATTCTGCACTTCCTCCTTACTGAATTAAATACAAATCATAAATATATGATGTATTTCAGCAAAGTATAGTACTGGCTGCTGCTGAGTCTTTGGGAGAATACATTAAAATGGGTGGGGCGTTTTAAGGTCAAATCCGTTTTGCATTTTCTGAAATACAAAAAAATTGACTTATATTTGCTTTTGAAACCTTAGGATTGACATGAATATGAAATTATAGCAGTGGAAATGTTTAAAAACAGATTATAATTGTAATTGGATTTTTCATAAAAAATTATAAGTGAAAATCTATAGCCACACTAGGAGGTAATTTATAATTTGCCATGAAGCCACAAATGACAGCTCCCAACGCAGAATCTTCAGTCCACAAAGACACTGATGGATTACAGTTTATAGCCTAAACAAAGAAAAGCTGCTAATTAATCAGATATAAAAACAAGTATGACCGATTTTACATGGATTAATCTGTACATTATTATAAAATTACTGGATATAACTTTGTAAGCCAAATGAAACAATTACAGATAAGTCTAGAGTGCAGGGAGGTGTCTATTATAGCAATTTCTTTTATATAAGACAATACAGAGCCTATCCAAATATCATGTTACTGGAAAAGTGCACCAGGGCAAACCGTAGAGATGAAGTAATAGGGTAAGTGAGCCAAGGTTTCTCTTTCCTAGCCTGCTTTAAGTGATGTTTTTGTCACAGATGTACCTAATGACACACACTATTGGAGTGATTGTGGAAAAATCTTCGCACAAGAAATGTTATACTTTTATTTTGCTTGCCAGGCATAAATTGATTCCGTATAGTGTTACCACAAGTCCTGTGAATATTCTGTTCTGTACAGAAACATTCTTTGGTGGCACAGATATTCTGTGTTCAAGTTCTAGTTTTGCTGGTTTTATTCAATATTAAAACTTCTCTTTGTTGCTTGAACTTTTATTAGAGGCATGAAGTTTGTATGACTAAAGATGAAGGCTTAGCTGGTACAACTATTAAAGCTTGAGGAAATCACTCAAAGTAGAAAAGGAAAAATGCAACAAAATAACCAAACTTTTTTCCCCTTTCAGCAAAGCTCTTGTTCAAAGAAGAGTTCAGCATAAGTGCATGTCAATTCTATTTTAATACAAAGACATTGAAATCAGGGTCAAAATCTTAGACCTTGGTTGTCTTGTGTTTGGGGTGGTTTTTTTGTCACTAAGCTGAGCTAAAATGCCTCCTTGGCTTTCCTGTGTGCTCAAAGGGCACTGCAAAGCTTTGCTTTTCCCCTTCCCTTTGCCTCCAGGTCCCGTATAATTGATTCTGACCAAGTGTTAGCAGTTACATCCAACTCCCAGAAGTTTTTCCTGAACTACGGTTATTCCTGGTGATTCATACGTCTGAGAATCTTTCTGAAAAATAAACTATTGGAACCTTTAAAATAATTAACTTGGCTCTTCTAACGCATAGGATCTTTTGAAGAGATTGCAGAGAAGGGAGAAATGCAAGAGAAGTGGAGGGCTGGCCCTTGTACTTGTGGAATCCTGGCATTTGGAAAGCAGTTATCTTTATCTGCTTCCACTGGGGACAGATGCAGAAAGCCAAGGGCAACTTACCTCCCAGATGCAGTGACTAATGGCATGTAAACATATCAAAGAGGTCTCCTCTTTTCCAATAAAACAGAGTCCAACTTCATTTTTGCTTCTTGAGAGTGAGGGGGAAATTTAAAATAAAAACTAGAGGTACAGAAGGCTTGCACTCTTATCTAAACTGGTCAGTACCTTTCTGATAAAGAAAGTTACTTTCCTCTGCCTCACAGGTATTCAGTCTCTTCCACACTAAGTAAGGTTTTAAGCAGGGCAATAATCAATAAAAATTCAAAAGACCTGCTGCTAAGCTTGTTGCTGACTCACTCACAGAGGTCAGCAAGCTGTCTAATCTGTTTCTAGTTCTGTTTATTCACCTGGAAAATTTAGCAGCAAGCCATAATTAGTGTTTATAAAGCACTCTGGAAAAAACCCATATAATTACTTCCTCATTAAAAGCCTGTATGATTTGTTTGACTTTCTACACCACCGGTACCCTTGTGTGTCCTCCTAACTCAAGGATGTCCTTCTAACCTAAATATTACAATTTCTGAAAGACTTACATTGTTGCTTTTCTGGTCCCTTTTAATCCTCTGCTTTCTCTGGGATTTGGTATTCTCCATGCTATATTGTATATTGGCCTTAAAGAACTTAAAATAAAGGTGAGAACCTACATTTATTGCCTCAAACAACAAAGTCTAAATATTGGGATTTTCAGAGGATAAAAAGAGAATTTGCACCTGAGTCACGTGCACAGCAGAAATATATCAAGTAGGAAAGAAACTTCTACTGCCTGAGGGCGGGCTTGCTTTCCCGAGGAAGGAACTGGCAACTGGTCTGAAGATTATTGACTTGAATCAAGAGCTCTCAAGTTTCAGGAGAAGTCAGGCTTGGGAATAACAGGAAAAACTGAGTCTTTTACTAAGAATAACTCTTTTTCTTATCTCCTGATACAAACTCTGTCCTCTTTCACAACCTCATAGAGTTCCCACTGGTTGGAATTGTGAGTCTGCTCTGTATAGGAGCCACTCCAACAGCCAGGAGCTTTCTCAGTAATAGCTTTCAGCTCCTGCTCTTCCTGTTGCATGCACCGAAGGGAATGAGTTCCCTGTTTCTTAGAGTCATTAGAATTGCATTACCCAAGCTTGCTCTCCCTGTTGCCTGGAAGTTTGAGCAAATCTGCCCTCAGATCTCAGTATTTATAGAAGTACATATTGACTGAAGACAAAAGGAAATTAGGCAGTAAGTTTTGCCTTTCATTAGTTAGTTGGAGAATATCTGTGTGCTTTCAGATAGACAAATGTATGAAAACCTGACTAGCAACTGCTTGTCTGCTTGCTTTGCCTCAATACTCCTGAGCCTTCTTTTGGCTGTGCTTGGGCTCTTGAACTGTTTGTGCATACTCTGAACTGAGATTCCTTTTCTGTCTTTCTGACTGTTTGGGTCAGTGCTCTTCCTCTCTCCTGGCCACGGCATGCTCTCCCTCTGAGTCTTTATGTCCTAGCAATTAGACATTATGTCTTTGTTTCCCCGCTAGGGAAATTCCATTGTTCCGACTCCTGGCTCTAGGGAGGATGGGGAAAGACTAAGATTTCCTCTCTTTTCTTTTTTTCTTTTT
>VZTE01005227.1:609120-632799 GCA_013397775.1 Eulacestoma nigropectus | reverse complement strand
GAGCTGTGCAGGCTGGAAAAGGAGGCTCCGCTGGTCCCGCTGGGTCTGCGCGGGCTGCAGGAGGGGGGAGAGGAGGCTCCCCTGGGCTGCATGAAGGGGGAGGGGAGGCCCCTCCTGATTCAGAAGCCGAGCCGGGTGAATTCGGCTATCGGGCAGCCCATAGTTAGTTTAGCTGCTTGCGGCTCTGAAGGAAGGGAGAGGGAAGGGCAGGCAGGAGCCCAGGCCGGGCCTGGGCCCGGGCCGGGCCCGGAGGCCGCCCGGGGCTCGGAGGCCCCGCTTCTCCCTCAGGAGACCGGGAACCAGAGAGGAACTTCCCGCCCTTGCACGGGGTTTAAATATGCAAAATTCACAAAAGCGCATTGGCTTAAAAGCTTGTCAATCAACTCAGTTTCAACCCATGACACTTGCCAAGCAGTTCTCTGAGGTGATAGGTAGAAGTGATTCTATAACAAGACACTCTGGAAATCACCCTTTTATCTCTGGATCTGCTTTAGTTTTCCGTGGGCATAAGCACTAACCTCTGAGATGGTGGGAAGAAAGTGTGCAGAATTACCACTGCTCTTTTGGATACATATGTATATATATCTTATACCTCTCCTTTACCATCACCCTTCTCTCTTCCCTGTGCTTCTTCCATAAAGTTCTCCCTAGGCATCCCTGATAACTCACAATTCAGATTTTCAAAAATCATAAGACCCCTTATTTAAGGGTCACAAGATTTTTAACCATGAGATGCTTTAAAATAATGAACATGAGAAGCTTTTTATTCTCTTTTATTTGCCTCTGAAGCTGTGGGTGTCTGCTGGTCTGCTGGCCCCAAGGCATGTGAGAGCTCTTCGTGGTCAAATTCCAGCCCAAAATGTACAACCAAAATTGTCTGTTCTGAGGGAGCTCCTATTCCCATTCACACCTCAACAGGATGATGCTACTTAAGCCTTCCCAGTTCCTCTTCCCACCAGAGTCCTCAAGAAAAGCATCTGCACCCTGGCTGCTCTGAAGTCCTGCAAGCTTCTGGGAGGAGGAGGACCACCATGAAAATGTCCCATGGGCCAAACAGGCAAGGGAGAGGCCAGGACCCCATCCTACCTGCTGATCCTTCTCCACTGGAAACCAAGCTAAACTGTATTTTACAAAAGCAAAAGCAGCAAAAAGCAGGTCTCCATCTCTCAAGCTACTTCAGGCTGTGCCTGCTGATGCAATGGACATGCAGAGTAGCCACTGAAACAGAGCCTGGCTCTTTGACAGCCCCAAACCAGGCCCAGGATCCTAGAGCACCATCAGCCTGTGCAAAGATGTTCCATTTTCCCTTGACTCCTCCCCTTCTCTGGTCACAAAACAAAGCAAAACAAAAGACACCCTGCAGAGAAGGATGGATGGATTGATGATTTGGGTTGTTTTGTGGTTTTGCATTTAAATGAAAAGGAATAATTGGGGGAGATGGGAGGGAGAAGAAACAATACTGAGGAGGATTAGTGATATTTGGGGCACATCTGTTGGAGAAATGAATTAGTCTGTGGATTCCAGAAATTATAAGCATGTTCTCAAGATGATATATGCTCAGTGTTGCATGATCACTGGACCTCATCTTCCTATGCAATTTCCACCACTGCTAGACATAAGAACAGAGCATAGACAAAAGTCACAACTGAATACCTGTGTTCTCTTCCTTGTGTATTTGTTGAGGATTAAAAATTCCCAGGCACTAAGTTTCCACTCCGTCTACACCAGGCAACTCACCTTTCACCTTCCAGCCAAGAGGCCAGAATGCTGTGAGCACCCGAAGTGCAACCAAGATTTATCAGAAGTATTGTTTTTTTTTTTTTCCTGATAGCAACTTGGTGAGCAAGGAGCCAGATGCCACAGCAAAATATTCTCCATTTAAGAAAACACCAAATTCTGAAGCCCACCTTATGGTTTGGGAAAGAAAAGAGGTAACTCATGATTTTACAGCCCATGGATTGGTGCCAATACCTCCAAAAAAAGCCCCAGATGGTTGTTTTGCAGAGGTGGGGCACATGCTCAATGGCAAACGCATGGAGACATCTCTTTGTGAAACCTGGGCACTGGTCTCCCGCAATGAGCCAATGGGCAGGGGTGCACACAATATCTGGTTTCCCCCTGCTGCCTGCTCCCACAGTACCAGACATAATCACCCCCAGGCTTCTGAGGAAATGCTGAGGAAAAGCACTTTTTTGGAATGCTTTAGATGTGGTGGAGGAGAAAATCTCATAGAATCACAGGATCATTTTGGTTGGAAAAGGCCTTTAGCATCCAAGCCTTTAGCTTGCCACACCTACTTAACAACAAATTTTGCCCTACGGGGTCCAATGGGTAATTTCTTAATGTCTTAATCTTTACTCTTGGCTGACTTGACAACGGTCTCTTAGCTCTCTAAATTATTTAACCATTTACTGTAATGTACAGGGCCTTCACAAGGTGTCATCTCCTGCATTTGACCTGCAAGGTAAAGCTTTAGAAACCTTTTAGGTTCTGTCTCTCTCACAGAACTAAACACAGTACAAATCTACACAAGAGAAAAAAGAAATGCACAAAAATTCCCAGTTATGTTGAACTCTGTGGCAGGTTTACAGGTAAGACAATTCATCATAATGCAAATTGCAGTGATTTGGTGTAAGATACGGTGATGAAGCAGTGCCTTTCAATAAAAGCCTAAGCTTTATCTCTGGATGTATTATCAGGGGGATGACATTATTATAGATGTCAAAGATAAAACTCAAACTAGATTATGCCACTGTGTCTGCAATTTGCACTGTCTTAGTTGGAATAAATCTCTTCTTAAAAATCCCACCTTAAAACCAGTGAAGAAGCTGGAGGTGTAAGAACAAAGCACTCCTTTGCATAACACATTCATTTACAGAGGAATATCCCTCCCTCCATTTATTTTTAAGAGGCACAATCACCCTCTACCTTTACTATATATACATCTGATACTATATTTTGTTTTCTTGGCTCTCTATGCCTCTTGATTCCTCTCCAGGAGTGTTACTTAAGGAGGGGCACATGGAGAGAACAAAGGCTGGAACAGCCACCATGGCTAGCAGGACAGATTCCCTTTGGGACAACCTTTGCAGGCTGATCCATATTTGCATCTCTGCACACCTGCAGGCATGGGAACCACCTGCCAGGCTTAGTTCTCACCTCCTTCCATGGGCAGCAGCAAGACAGAAGAAGGGGACAGACTCGTGCTTCTGTCCAGATGACAAAAATGATCATTTCATCCCAGAGCTGCAATTTTTCCTGGGTACCAAATGCCACCACCGGGACCATTAACTCCACAAGGCTGCTGTTCTACAGGCTGTTTTGGCCTCACACTGAGCTTTTCAAAATACATTAAACTATTTATGTGAATGAGGAAAGCAAGCAAGGTGTGGTGGCTGTGGCAGGGGTGTGTGTGCAATAACATCTTTTATCAACAGGAACTCAGGAGCTGGAAAACCAGACACGACTTCAGGCACCATCAGGCTTCCTGCTCACTTCCAGCCTGGTTTCCTAAGCTGCTTTCCACAGAGATCACCAAAGGGTTGCAACTCCCAGTTCCTAAATTGGTAGGCAAGAGGAAAGCTCTAGCACTTATTTTTGATCAAGTTAGCATCTCAAAGCAGTTCAAAAAGGGAACACATCTGCAAATAACCGACCTCAGAAAGAAGAAGAAACATGAAGGCTAAAGAATACGCAGAAAAGATCAGTGTCTCCCTTTCAAGGGCAAACATTGCTGTTTTCTTTAGGAGAGTTCAGCCCTTATTTCACTAAGATCCCACTTAATTCTCTCCATATAACTGTTACAGATGTGATGATTCAGCTCACAAGAGACAAAACACAAAAGAAGCCATCTCCCCTTGTCCCCAGCAGCTTGTTGGGATTGACTGCACAAGCAGCTAACTCCACATATCTCCACTAAAGGAAGGCTGGTGAGAGCCCGCATTTTGTGTTTTCCATAAATCAGAAGTTTTCACAAGAAAATGTCACTCTCTCATTTTCTGTGTAATCCAATGCTGTGGTAAATATCATGATAATTTAGAACCAGGCAGAGACCTCAAATCAAATTATGCCCCTTAACATCCTAGGTGGTCCCAGAAGCTCTGGTGGAAAGAAGCATAATGGCCAATTAGTGAGAATAACTGAAGAGAAGCCATAAAACATTAATAACGTAACAGAAAACCATGCTTAAAGTCAATCTACTGTTGTAATTACATGTTAGGAAGCTAGGAGTTCAGAACTCTACATTTTCATTTTAAATGAGAAGAATTAGCTTAAAAGAAAGGTATTCTTAAAAACACTGTGTGTCTTTATTGTGAATCATAGTTCAGAAGTTTCGCATCATAGGGTAGATAGTGCTGGCAAAACAAGATGCTCATCAAATTCCCATTGTTATATATTGAAAGAAAATTCAGAAAAACCAATCAAAAATGCCCCTTTGCTTGTCAAATTAAAAGAATTAGGGTTAAAAAGATAATCCCATAATCTTATGTTTTGATAGCCTCAAAAATATTTGGTACACAGCTGAGGAACACAAACTGAAAACAAAAAGCAACTTAATCAGGGAAATGGACTTTTTCTTAATGAGTCCTGAAAAAGGGATTGTCATGTCACACACATCTTGCACAGAAAATCTCAAAATCCACGTATTTTTAAACCTACAGAACAGATGGACATTCAAAAGTTACTTTCTTAAAAAATATTTTTAAATGGACTAATAAAAAATTAATCCAGACAGCTTCCACAGCTTGTACTTAACTCTGCTTACAGCAGTCCAGTAGATTAAAATTCAGCCTTTTTGTTAAATACCATTCAATTTTAAAGTAACTTTAAATGATTACCATCTTGTTAGAGTTAATACACTTCATTGTGTCAATTAGAATGTTTAATTATTAATATAAGGCACTCATCTTCATATTTTCATCTTACAATATGCACATCAGTTGTGCTGACCCTTTGAAGCTGGCCGATCAAATTAAAATATGCTTTTTAATTATAGTATATGAAAATGCTGTTTAAAAGGTCTCATATGCTTCTCTATGGAGAATTTGAGAGACAGCCTGAAGTAAAGTATCTTCATTGTGATTTTTAGAAACTGAGTGTTCAGGCTGGTGACTGCTCAGGAAGCTGTGTTTTGGGGGCACTGTACAGTGTGGGTCGCAGAACGAAACCCGCCCCAGGAGGAGCAGGGCTGGGATGCAGGCACTGAACCATGATGCTCTAAACAAAAGAGCATTTGCAACAACAATGAAGTTGTGGTTCCCACCACGCTCTGCACAAATATAATTATCTTGACGTTCAAGGCCAAGTGCCTCAGTCTGGTGCTCAACTGTCGAAACTTTCAATCATCATAACACAAAGAACAGAGACACAAGAAACCATTTTATGCTTTTTTTCCTTCTAACAGGATATCATCCTGATACCCTCATCTCTGCACCCAACCATCCTTCCTGCCACTTTCCTGTTGTTTATCCACTGAAAAAAAAAAAAAGTCTAATTTGGGAATTATAAATATGTATACAGAAGTCCAACATGTTTTACATAATTTAGTCTAACTGCTTCCCAGTTCTGTTTCCCAGTTTTTATTTGCAGACAAGAGAAAAAGAGCTCCATTACCTTGATCCTTGGAAGCTAAATTTCTTTTTTGTTTTGGAAGATCTAAAATATTTCACTTCAGATGTCCTGGAATTCCTTTTTTATTGTCTTCACCTCTGATCTGCTGTGAATACTGTGAGGGGCTTTCCAGAACACAAGGCATACTGGAAAAAAATACTATCTCATTACTATTTTATCTTCTGCACAAATAACTTACAGGCAAGTTGTTGGGTTTTTCTTCTCCTTTCTCGCCTCCTTTTTCCTTATCTGATTTATTTTCGGTGAGAAAAAACCACCACCACTTAAAGGGTAGTCTAACATATGGGTTGTTTTGACATTTAGCAAGTGTATATTTGGGTAATGAGAATGCACTTGTGCAGCTTAAAATTTTATGCAGCTAACCTTTTTGAAATTAAACAATGAGGAAAAAAACCACCCAAATCTTACGTTACACAAGGCTCAACTTGGCTAAATTAATAAAAACACAATTGTAAACTATGGTCACAGAGAAATTTGCTGTTGTTTAGTAAACTGTTTAAAATATTTTAATTAAAACAAACCTCCATGTGTGTAATTTCATTGTCAGACCAATGATCTGCAATGCATATAAATGTTCACAGTTATGACAGTGTGTGGGAATTTAGCTACATCAGTGAGGACGGGTTGTACATGTACCTATAAAATTATAATATCAAATGCCTCCACTTTGATTAATTACACTTCACTTCCCACATTTTTTTTTTTGTAGTTTTACCAATGATGATAAGAAAGTGCACTATAACAAAGATTTTCAAGAAGCCTGGGAGAATTGTGGCTCCCATTTAGGTGTGGTAACAGAAATACCATTAATATATAACCAGGACAACAATTTGAGAAACTGCTCAAAATTGACAGAGCAATTTACAAAACGAAATACAAGTACAACAGGTTAAAGACAATAAAAGAGATTTCACATGCGCTAGAACAAAGGGAATCCTAAATTTAGGCCAGTCTGTCGTTAACTGGGATGCCAACAGGAAACCTGAGGTGCTCGCTGTGTATCTCTCTCCCATTGGACACCACTGATATGCTCATACTCGTAACACATTTCCTTGCCAAGGGGTGGGAAGAGAGGTCAGGTGCCAGAGGCAGGCAGGTACCCACACCAGGTTAGCAGCTTGCCTTGCTCATGCAAAGCCAGCTGCCTGACAGCAAACACAAGCTTAGCTGGGCATGGTGTCACGGTCAAATGTGTTATTTTCACAACAGGTATTTAATGAGATTTGGCTTGAAAAAAGAGATTAAAACCAATGTTAGCCATGGTAGGGGGGCTGGACTAGCTGATCTTCAGAGGTCTCTTCCAATCCCGAACATCCTGAGGTTACACTTGGCCATCAGGGCTTGATACTAAACACCTGCATTGTAGAAGAGCTGGGGCAGCACTTGTTCCACAGCTGCAACCCTGTCCCACCACAGCCTGTGCTTGCAGGCCTCTCGTGTCTGCAAGCCTTGACTTTGTACTGTACAGCCCACAGCCAAAATCATGCCTTCTCTCCGTATTCTACCGTGATCTCACAGACACCAAGGGCATTAAAAGCAAGCAGGTGTAAAAAATGTAACTGTGAGAATGGAACCATCCCGAAACAGGTTACTGCCTAAGTTATCTGGTTACTGAATTTTAGCTACATGCTCCTTTTACTTTTTTTTTTTTTTTTTAATTACCAAAATCTGGGGAGAAAGTGTGAAATGATCAGTGATAGACTCTTCAGCTGACAAATGAGGGGAGTGGCTAAATGAAGGGAAGAAGAAGCCAGCCCCACAGCTGTCTTATGGGGAAGCAAAAGAAGATAAGCTGTAATCAGTAAGGAGGATTTCCTAGACCCTGAACTGTTTGGAAGAGCTGAATTAATAAGTATATTGGAGATAATTACTAAGGTAACTCCTGCAGCCAGAGCTAAGTGATTACATTGGTGTGCGATCTGCTGCTTGCTTCCACAAAGCTCTTATAGTGCCTCCACTGCAGGAGCACCCAGGAAGAATGTGAGTCCTGTCAAATAATTCTAAAACTAATTAAAAAGAACAAATACAACATTAAGTCTGTAGCTAGGTTTCCACATGACAGCAAAGGACTTTGATCAGTGCAAATACTTCCATGGGCAAGGAAGATAAGACACAAGGCTCCAGAAGAGGCATCCGAACCCCCAGCACTTGCAGCAGTTCAGCTGAATCAAAGACCATCCCACATGCAGCATCTTGGGGAGAGAGGCAAGGAGGGTTTGGACATGACTGAGAAAACTGTGGAACTTTAAACAGTAGCTAGTTTATGCACATGAGGATGAGGGTAATGCGATAAAACTCTTTGCCTGGGTTTAAGAAAAAGCATAGCAGATTGCTATGAAGGCTGCAGGCCATGGACAGCATTTGAGAACTAAACTGTCAACAAATACAGTAATCCAATTAGGAAAGGCTTTTTGCATCCTGACAAGTGAGCGTAGGTTGAAGATTAGCTGAAGGACATATCCTCCAGATAAAAACCCACCTAGAGAAATGGTAGACATCTTCAGGGAGTCCTGTGAATCTGATATAAACTCCAGATTTGCAACATTCATCTCTTGTGATTTGGTAGTAGACATGGACAGGAATGTAATCAACAGAAACATGACAATAATAGACTTCAGAATTTGACTGAAATTTTTTACTCTGTTTTTATTGTTTCGGTTATCTTCTGGAGCAAGCAGTCATGCAGTTGTGATATCTGGGCCACAGCCTCAGGTGCAGCCCAGCATCACTTGGGTCCAGCCATAAGGCTGTGGTGTGCTGGCCCCATCCCTGCATGCATGAACAGTAAACCTTGCCACAAAAACAAGCAAGGACCTGTCTTAACATGCACAGCAAGTCTCAGAGTTAAACACACCAGACAAGTGGGCACGCAGACTTCTGCTGAGAATCTGTGTCAGGAGAGAAATGTCTTACACAGGGATCCCCCCAGGTTTCCAGCCACGGGAAGCCCAAGAATGGCCCTTCCTCAGCTGCTCTTGACTTGCTTTTGATGCAGCCCAGGACACAGTTGGCTTTCTGGGCTGTAAGAGCACACTGCCAGCTCATGTCCAGCTCATGTCCAGCCTCTCACCCAGCAGCACCTCTGAGTCCTTCCCAGCAGGGCTGCTCTCGATCTCTTCATCCCCCAGCCTGTGTTGATACCAGGGGTGCTCCAACCCAGGTGCAGCAGCTTGCTCTTGGACTTCTTAAACCTCATGAGATTCCCATGGGCCCATTTCTCCCGCTTGTCCAGGTCCCTCTGGATGGCATCCCACTCCTCAGGTGCGTCAACTGTACCACTCAGCTTAGCGTCATCTGAGAAATTTGAAAGGATATACTCGATCCCTTTGTCTATGTCATTGATGAAGATAATAAATAACAATAATGATAGCCTTTTCCAGCTTTTACACCAGTCATGCTCTGAAAAGTGTTTGGAGCATTTAAGCTCTGCTTCTGGACCATGTACTGCACTGCTTATGGGGTTTCTTGCCAGACACCCAAGCGCTGTAAGCCCCTGGGGGCTTGGAAGGGGCTGTGAGGAAACAGAGGCACCTGGCTGTACACAACTGCTGCCAACCCTGGGGTCACAGCTTGCTGTGTCTACACCAGCGGAGATGCCTGCTTGTTCAGTAAAGGAAGAAAAGGGCTGATGAGACAGAGAAAGTTGAAGATGGACGGAAAAGACTGTGCTGGGACATCAGCCGAGGAGTACCAACTGTAAGGATGGATCTTACAAGCAAACAATTATACATCTTTCTGTCAGATGTGAAAAAGCTGCAGAGAGTCACAGGTCCACAGCAATCAAAGGGAAATGGTGCTGCTGTTATGAAGACCTAGTTTCACTGCAAGCATCAGAATAATGGCATAGCACTGCTAAAAAAGAAAAAAAAATTAGAAAAATATCTAAACCTTCAACACTGTCCAAACCTTCACTGGGATGCAAACATCCTCCACAAGCTTTTTCACAGTACTGCCATACAGAAACTGCAAGGTAAGGCAACCAGATATTGTACTCGAGGCACTGAGAAACAATGAAAGTTAACCAGCACTCTTGTTCAACTTTTCCTGCATCCAAAATCGGCAGAAAAAACTTCATAAAAACCTGTTAAGAGTTCAAATTATGAAAATACTGCAAATCACCTAGCACTCTAATAACTGTAATTATATTTAAGCTCTTAACATTGACTATGTGTTTTTTAGAGCATTAGACCTTGCCTAGGTTTTCATCTCTTTAGTATATAAAACCACCTGGAATCCAGTAGCATAACTCTGAAGATATAGACTAAAGGATACTGTTAAGGTAGCAGTGATGCAAAACATTCCAGTACCTTCATTGTGTTCCCTTAATATTTGAATGAAGTATCGGAGAGATGACCTATGAAGCTGTCACGTGGCAAGGACAATGTCCCTACACTCATGGCAATGCTTGTGAATGACAGAATTTCTTATTTGGTGTTTTGTATTAAAGAAAAACTTGGTCGCAGCTGCTTGAAAGTGCTGTCAAAGCCCCACAAGCCTCCAAGGATAACTTCTGTTCAGCCTTGCTGTCACAAAACCATGGCCTTTCATAAGCTAAACAAGGAGTTAAAGATGCAGTGAGGAACCTGAAGGAATCAAATTTAGATTTGCTGTACAGGATTTGGCTGTTACACACCTGTGATCCCACCAAGCTGCAGAAGTGCAACTGAGAGTGGAATTTCAGACCTTCTTGCACAAGATAAAACACTCATTATGACTACTGTGGCTGCCAGATTTCTCTACCTGAAAGCTGAAATTCCCTGAAATAAATCTCTCTGGCCTGAAAAATGAGAACCTGGTATCAAACTTAGCTGAGAAATTACTATCTGAAGAATGGATATAAGTAAAGATAAAGCAGAAGATATCCTCACATTTACTTTTATGTTCTGTGTTTGCAAGAGCCAAACACTAAGAACTTACTATGCAATATGATTAGAGACTTCTGGCAGGATGTTGAGAAACCAGCTATAATTACCTTTTCATGACACAAAGTCAGAATTCATAGGAGGCACATTAGATGTCATGATTCCTCATGTCAATATGGTATCACAAACACAAATTAGGAGGAAAAAAGTGTAACACGCAAAAGATCTCTAATTGCTCTATTTGATTACTAGAAGATTTACGACCACGTAAGGGTTCTCCTCTCTCTGAAGTGAAATCCAAAGAGAGATGCAAAGGATATCGGGAATTCTCTGATTATCTTTTTCCCCTACAAGCTGCTCCTTGCTAGGGGTTGCATAGCAAAGGAGGCAGAGAGAATGTGATAATGCTAAGGAGAACTGTGGGAACGTGAAATCTCTTCCTTATTTCAGGGGTTGGTGGTTTTTTTTTTTTCCATTAGAGTACTTTTGTTCTGTGTCAATTAAATTTTGCTTTTTGGGAACTTGACCACAGAGGAGAGCAGTCTTGGTGGCTGCTGAGCAGAAGGACTGCGAGCACAGCACTGGAGGAGGCACCCACTCACGGCAGGGCAGGAATAGTGGGAATTCAGACTCAAAAAGGTGCTGACTTATGGCCACAGTGGGGTGCTCTGTAGGAGGCACCAGGATGGGGCTGGAAGCACAGCTCATTCAGGAACTGCTGTGGCATCCCTGCCTCCAAAACTCGTGTGGATGACACGATGCATTTGCACTTCAGGCGGTTGCCCCCTGGGGAGTACAGACAATTCCATCTGTGTCTTAGCCTTCACCTACAGCTCATTTCAGCTTCTGCAGCACTCAAAAGACATATGAAATGGAGCTGGAAAAATGACACAGGCCTTATATAGTGTTCATCAAATTCGATTGCTTAACCAAAATGACGTCCTTTAACCCTTCAGTCACACACACAGCTCTCTGCCATCAATGGCACAATTATTAGTGTGTACATTGTTCACTTCTCTACATTACTTTGTATATAAAGAAAAGAGGTTAAAGAGGTTGTAAGTCTGAAAAAATATTATTAAAAATATATGTACTTCCTCACTCACCTCCTTACATCACAGGAAGTGAAGTGAATTCCAAATCACTCCAGCCTAGCCAGTAATCAGATTTCAGAAATACCTTGTAGAAGCTCAGTTTACCTTTGTGCCCGTAACAGAAGACTCCCGAAGACAGAGAAACTTTCATCATGTATAAATGACTAACAATTACATCAAAACAAATGGAGGGCTTCAAAGCAGGGTGGAAAAATGGAGGGAAATTCCATCCTATTAAGATAGGACATAATTGTCTTGTACAGGAAATAAACACTATATTTTTAGCAGGTGACCAGTCAGATAGAATCAGCACAGGGTTATGATTGTGTAGTGATTTCTCATTAAATTGCAGCCTATCTCCCCAGAGAGACGACAGATCTCAGTATTTTGTTATAATTATTTTTCTGTGTAGGCTCTTAACTGGGAAATAGAAACACGAGAGCTCCAAAGCAGGCTGCATTTCATAGACTATTACCATCCATATTTCATCTTCTACAATTAATTGAAAGACTTGTAAGTACCTCATACTGATATATTACTACACCGAGTTAGTACCATGACAAAATTTCAGTAATACCAGAATCTTCCAGCCTTCCGACTCAGCAATTCTCTGCTCATTCCGATTTATGGCCACTGCATTCCATGAGCCAATACACACTGCTGCTATTGAAACCTATGCTATTTACATATTAAATAGATAGAAAGTCTGGATTGCTGTAAACAATAAATTTACATCCAAGCTGAAAACACAGTATTGCAATTAATAGATAAAAACTGAACTTGCAAATGGATATGAATATATTTAAAGAAAGTATTAAAATCATAGGTAAAATAAAAATACTTAGAGGAGATTGGGACAAAATTCAATAATGCATCTTCATAAAGTATTTCTGGTAATAGATGACTTGTTGATAACATTTTCAACCTTGCTCTGTAAAGGGGATGAAAATTAACCAACTAATGGCCACTGTATGTGGGTAGATGTTTGGGTTTGATGAACAAAACACTGTAATGCAACATGGAACCTAAAGGCATCAATGTAACATAAACCAACCACAGAGCAGATACTAAATTTCTACTGCATTCACTCAGTAATAAAACAGAAATATTCAATAATCTTTGTATCAATTTATGAGATAAGGTATTCCAGAGCCCTCTTTATCATGGTTGTAAGTGTTTTTCCCTGGCCAATCTGAATGCGATCAAACTGTCCTTCCAAAGAAGAAAGTGTTTCACTCAAGTGTAGTTAACTCTGACAGGAAAGCTATAAGCAGTGCTCACTCCTTAACTTCTGACCACTTTAATACCCTGGTAGCAGAACAGTTAATTTTTAACTCAACAACTATGCACTGAAAATCGACATACAGATCAGACTTACAGATCAAATCTTTCTTTGTGTGCTTCTCTTCTAAATATGTATTGTGTTTGTTCTGACTACAGCATTAAGTATTAAACATATTAATCAATTATTAATATTAGCTTATTATCTTTCATTTTTAAAGTATATTTAGCCTTTTTTTTCTGAAGATTTCTAGCAAGAGATTCTAAAAATGTGATGGAATGCATGTCATTCCAAAAGTAAGACATGGATGCATTAACATCATTTTTATGCATATCTTTGGTTAATGAAACTTGCTACTTCTAAGCATTCCTATTTACAGTATCATAGTATGCAAACATTTTTAATGAAATCTACTGATCATAAAATCTATTTTGTGATGCCCAGTTCTGTATTTATTGTGTATTAATGGATAACGAACTTCATAATGTATTTCACCGTGAAAGTCATTCATGAGAAGCCTGGCAGGAAAATTACTCCTCAACAAACACCAATTATCCCAACCATCTCACAGTTCTATTCAGAGTTCCTCCCATCAGGCAAAAAATTTGTCCCCATCTTCTTAGAAAGGACCTGCTGCCCTAAGCCCTGCTTAAATTTCAGGGAGCATCTCCTGTCCCCCATGCTGGGAAAAGCCCAGTTCCCTTGCTGCCATGTCCCTGCTCACTAACTCCTGGCTCCTTCCACAGTCATATTTTTGAAGCCAGCCCTGAGGCAAAAGTCAGAGAGAGTGAAGGAAAACCCTTCCACCTGGAGGGCTGGATCCACATCATCTACATTTTTTTTACATCAGAACTTAAATAATTTATGTTTTCAATTTTTTATAACTTCAGCAATGAGAGGCAGTGTTGGGAACCAGCCCCCTCTGCTTCACCTCTTGTTTGCAGGGGTCACAGCAGACATTGCTGAGCTGTCAGTGTAAATTACAGCTGGCAGCACGTCAGTGCAGAATGCTTGAATGCATGTGCAATTTCAAATACATAAATAATCCCACTGACTTTACTAAAGCACCAGAAAACATTCACCTAATATTATTTCGTAACTTCTCAGGAGTATTTGAGAAGCAGCACTTTGATCTTTATTAGCTGTCAAGTCCATGATGAGACAAAGTACGTTCCTCAGCAGGCTGTGGAGACAGGCCTGGAAGCAGCTATGTCCTTCTGGAGTTTTATCTGAACATTTACAAACCAGAGCTGACTTACAGCATTTCCCTTAAGTGTGTATTATTGAAGCTTTTTGGGAACAAGAACAATCCTAATGCTCTGTGCCGGCTGATGACCAAGGGCTGAGGAGCTCTTCTGGAGGCTATCCACCCGCACTATGTCCTGCTATGCAAAGGGGCCTGGAATGGGTTTATATGCAAACCCATGAACCAGGAGATGTGTCCCACCTCTTTCCTTCCAGACAGAACAAATGTGTTAGCATAAAGCACTTTGAGCAGAAATTCACACAGAGCAAATCTCTTCAGCAGCTGACAGTCCCCCTGCATGACCTGGAGCAAGGCATGGCTCCCACCACCATGCAGTGGAGATATGGGACTTACCCTAAGTGACACTCACAAACCTTCCCCTGCCTAGAAGGCAGCGCCAGGAGTTTTTCTCCCTTTGACTAAGAATGCCAGCAATTTCAGCTTGACACAGAGCTGGCCTGGCTGATGGTCTAACATATAAATCATGGGTCAAAGATAAGATAAACACATACCAGTGTAGTCCTCGTAGCACTCACAAGTGTAGCCCCCCTCTCGGCTTCGACACAGCCCATTGCTCCCACAAGGGTTGGAGTAGCACAGATCAATTTCTGTCTCACAGTAGTCCCCTGTGAAGCCCGGCGGGCATCGGCACCGCAGCCCGTTGATGGGGTGGATGGGGCGGAACAGGACAGTGTTGGAGCTGATGAACGGGGCCGAGCTGTCGAACTTCAGGACAGAGACACACTTCATGTAGTTCTCACAGGGCTCGCGCAAGCAGATGTTGTCGTCAAAGGGCAGCACCCTCTGCGTTGAAATCATGGTCAGCAGCGTCCTGTTGAGGTAGATCTGCTCCTGCAGGTCCTCAGAGGGGAAGAACTTGTTTCGAATGCCACCAGGGAGCAAGGCTGAGAAAGTCACATTCAGGATATTGGAGCTGACATCCGTGTCATTTTGGATGTTGAAAACAAAGATGCTGTCCTTGGCAGTGGAGAGCACAGTTGCCACCCCCTCCACAAACAGGGACAAGAGGGGAGAAAGGAACCTCTCCTGGGACATGTTCTCCAGCCGCACCGTGATGCTGTTGGTGAGCATGTCGTCTGTGATGATGGTGACACGCAGGGTGCAGACCGCAGTGACACTGTGAACACCATCTGAAGGGAAGAGAGAAAGATAACAGTGATGTCAGAGAGCAGGCTTCAACCTATGGACAGGGAGGCTCCCACAGTCTCCTGAAAATAAAACAGACTTGCAAGGCAGTCAGTTCAGGGCACCAGGATGAGAGAGGTAAATGTATCCACCTTCTGCAGTGATTACCCATGCCTTTTCTCAGGAAAACAAAATAAAATTTCTTAAGAATTGTAACTCAAAGCACCTGAGACATCTCAAAGAGGCCAGAACACCCAGAGAAGATCCCAGGCAAACAACTAGCAAGGGTTAGTGTGGAAACAGTCTGAGGGCCCTATGATGGCCAAGGGGAAGCCAAGAAGAAGAGGACTCTCATGACAGTGACTGCTAGTCTACAACACGTGCTGAGAAGCTGTTGCTTTTCACAGCACAATACCGAAATTATCTTCTTCAGGTGTGGTCTTAAGGAGCCAGAACTCTGCACAGACACAGAATCGTGACCAGAGCTTCAGATATAAGCCATCTACGGAAACAAGTCCTCACATTTGGATGCCAGAACTTCTTAATTCCTCACATGTAACTTCTTAAAATATTTTATGAATATTAGAAAAAAAACTTAAATAAAATATGCCTGCAGTGAAAAGCAGACATTTAAAAACTCTTCCATTTTATCCTTCCTTTAAGGCATTTCTGATACTGCTATGGCTGTTCTGCAATAAAACCCATAATCATAAAAATATAGCACTAATACTTGACA
This sequence comes from Eulacestoma nigropectus, assembly GCA_013397775.1. Taxonomy (NCBI): domain Eukaryota; kingdom Metazoa; phylum Chordata; class Aves; order Passeriformes; genus Eulacestoma; species Eulacestoma nigropectus. The sequence continues at coordinate 616,802 of VZTE01005227.1, read as the reverse complement.
CTGGACTGAGAGATGCCACTGTAAAATTTCAGTACACCCTGAGGCTTACAGTAGTGCTGTGAATGTACAAACTCTAGATTATTCTGTCATTATAGAAAATAATTATGACACAGTGAGTGCTAAATTTAATCCAACTTAAATGCAAGTGTGGAATGGGAAGTTGCATCATCTCTGAAATCAAATCACCTACTTTAAATCTGTCTCCTCACTAACATTAGGGACACATTAAAATACAGATTGCATTACAGAAAATATGGTTAGTATTAGAGCAGCATCTAGAAATCCCAGACGAGATCAAGAGTGGCTTCCAATAGGAAATATTCCTTCTGAAAGATGTCATAATGTAAATAAACAACCATAAATGAGCCTGAGTTAACCTCATGAGAGAGATGAATTGGTTTGAGTGGCCAATATCAGGCCCAGAGTGGGGTTAACAACTGAGCCCAATTCCCCCAGGCCACAGCTCAGTGTCACAGTCTTGGTCTGAAGTATCCCAGCAATAATCATTACACAAGTAACCTGCTATTAGCCTGATTTCAACTAAACCACAAAGTATGCACAGAAATGGATTTTGAGTCACTTCAATGTAAAATTGCATCAGGAACTGCATTTGAATCAATCTTAACCCTGTGTGAGATCAAAATTGTAACAACGTAGACTGCTAAATGTCATTTTGCTAAGGTTTATTATCTCAAAGTGTAACTTTATGACCCATTATGGTCATGCAGAAATAGAACACTAAAAATCAAAATGATTTCTTTCTTACTCACTGTCACCACTTCATCTCAAGTACAGTTTTGTTTTAAAAAGAAATGCATTGTTGGGAGATTTTTTGTCCAGTATTATAGTAGCAATATAGTAAATTACAGCAGCATAATTAACAAAATGGCTTTTGACTCCCTCCTCTTATCAGGTTGTCTGTAAAAGCTCAGTTGTTGACTCTTTTCCTCACTGAAGCAGTTTTTATGCAATTAGAAAAATCTCTTCTGTGTGCTACTTGAACTACTGCCTGGCTAAAACCAATCAGCCAGGAGGGGTCATTGTCTGGGGTGATCTGTTTGACTTCTCCCAGGTAACAAGTGACAAGACAAGAGGAAATGGCCCCAGGTTGCTCTGGGGAGGCTTAGATTATGTATGAGGGAAAATTTCTTCACCAAAAGGGTGGTCAGGCATTGGAACAGGCAGCCCAGGGAAGTGGTGGAGTCACCATTCCTGCAGGTATTTAAAACATGCGTAGATGTGGCCCTTAGGGACATGGTTAAATGGTGGGCTTGGCAATGCCAGGTTAATGGTTGGATGATCTTAAAGGTCCTTTCCAAACTAATCAATTCTATGATTCTATGTGCCCATCACAGAAGTTCACTTACCAACTTCCACATTCTCCCAAGTTTGCAAAAATCTTTATCTTCTCTCCCTCAGACTCATTCTAGAAATGTGTAGTCACAGCTTCCATCGAGACCCAAAGCAACCTTTACAAATGACTGGTAGCCAAAATCCTCATTGCAAACTCCTCCTACACGGTCTGTGGATTTCTGGCCAACAGACAATACTGCATGCCAGTATTTTCATAAATGACATCCTCAGACTAGTTTACCCATGTCTAGCAATTGCACAGCTCATTCCCCTGAAAGGCCAGAACAAACTATTCACTTTTTTCTTTTTCCTAAAGCAATTGACATTTGCCTGTTTGTCCCATAGGCTGCCTGAACTATTTTGCTGTTTGTTGCACAATATGCTACAGAAGTTCTCTCATACCAGCCAGAATGCTGGACAATGGGTCCTTTTTTAAAGAAAACACTATGATCTATAGCCCATGGTATGTATAATAAGAAGAAAAAATACAATCCACTGTCTGACAATGCAGTAGAGTCTACAAACTGTCATAATCAATATCAACTGTCACAATATGCAAGAGCTTCCCAGCATTCACAACAGCTATTCTGACACAGTTAATAAATCACTGGAAAAAGGCTGGTGTCAGATACCACACAGCCTCCTTGTTCCATGGGCAACACAAAAGAAAACTGGGCACAGACGTATAGCTGCAAAATGAAGTTGTGTTTTAAAAGCCAAGTCAGCTTTGTGCAACCCTGTTGCAGAGCATTAAAATAGAAAGAGAGAAAAAAAGGAGCAGAGCATGTGTACTACAGGCAACAAAAGAATGGCACAGCTATAGAGCTGGCTGGACAAGCGCCTCTTTCATATCACCAGTGAGGCTGAGAGCAGCATCACAGGATCTGATCATCTATTCATTCAGAAACTCAAGGAAAGTTGCAACAATCTGTGGTTTTATGAGACCAAATTAGTATCTATTCTACTTTCAACAGACAACATTCGCTTTGAGGGCTGGAACAAGTGCAATAGAGAAAGTGGAAATTTTGTCTTTTTTGGGAAATGAATTAAGCCCTAAATACCCAGTAATGTATGTGTTTTGAGATTTACAAGTGAAGTACTCCATGCACGTTTAAAATGTTTACTGCCAGAAATGCCAGAAAATTATCATTAGGCTGTACTATTTTATGGGATGGCAATACTTTGTGGCCTTCAGGGTTCGAGATGCTAATCATATGCAGCTTCCAATCTGCTAAAAAGGGTCAAACAATCTGCGTTTCCAAAGGTCTCACGATACAGCTATGAAGTCCCTATCATGTTATGGCAGGTGCAAGATGGTTTCAGTCAGGGGTGTGAAACAACCTTCAAGTTGCTACATGGAAAATTCTGGCTGCACTTTACTCTTTGGAGCAGACCTTGGCACAGATGAGTGCACATACATTCCCCAGGCTTAGCTGTCACCAGTTCTCACAGCCATCATGTGGGAGCTTCAGCAAACCAGCTGGATGCAGGAGTCTTCCTGGAGGAGCTCTAAACACTCAGATCATGCTGGCAGATGGGATGTGCAGGCATCCTGCTAGGAGTGATTTGAGAAGACAGCCTGGATCTTAGAAGCCCAAGCCACCCGGATAGCCTGAGGAAAGGGAAACACAGGACAGACCAAGGAAAAAAAAGGATTCAACCAATTCTTTTGTTGGCTTGGCTCCTAAATCCCTGTACCAATGGCTTTTGTCACCTTGTCCTCGAGTTTCTCTTCCATAAAACAGGGATAATAGCACTTAACATGTACACTGTGAAGTACTGGGTACAGATGATGAAATGCTGTGACACCGGGGTAACAAGAGCAACACAAATGTCCTTAAGAAATCATAAAAGGTTCTTTTAAAAGCTGTTGCAGCCAAATTTATAAAAAACAAGGGGGAAAGATTAAAATAAGACTCTTAATGTCTCACAGACCAGTGAGTGAACAAAGAGAATTCTGAACAGCCTGGTGGCTACACCAAAAATGTGTTCATTAAAAATGTGGTACCTACACATTGAATTTTTATCCTGGTAATATTATTCTATATATAATTTCCACAAAAGGGCTCTCCAGAAGGTGGAAATCAAAGCAGACTGTTGTCTTCTGAGTCACTGTCATCACTGAAGAGGATACTTAAAACTAGAATTACTCATCTTCATCCTTCATCAAATTAATGAAAGATCTAATAGCAAACACATACCCTGATGCATTACAAAGAAAAGAGAAGACAAGAAAGGCTGATGAAAGCTTGACGCATTCTAAAATACATTAATAACTAGAAAATGGACTAAATAGGCATTGTTTCATTATTATTTTTACTTGACAACAAACCTTATCAAATCTGATACTTTAATCTCAGCTTTCTATCTTCTGGCAGTCCATAAACCAAAGAATTTTATTATCTAGAAATGTAAACACAGCAAAGTTTAACTGCAATGCATATTTGGCAATGGCAGCACCTGGCCAGAAAGGTTCTTTTGTTTCTTTTTTAAGTTTGCAGAAATAAAATAATTAACACTTTTTTTAGCTTATTACATACAGAGGTCTTAGTATCAATTTTGAAAGCTACATACTTTATACAAATACTTTAGCATCAGAGCTTTCTTTCACAGATATACCAACCTAAACCCATTCTAACTTTGCTTTAGAACACATCTGGAAATAGCAGAAGTCAGTCTTTAAGACGGCCATGCAAAATCCTTGGCTAGCAATCCATAGGTTCAAATAACCTCTTGCTCTTCCCAACTCATAAGAAGCAGCCATTGCCATGGGTAGGGTAGGAGCCACTGCTTGGTAATAGGCCTTGGAATGATCAAAGCTCCATCCCCATTGCTTCCAGCCATGTCTTTACATATGGGAGTTAATACATACCTCGTCCAGCACTAAGCCTGGAATTACTGATGAGGATGCTGCGCTTTTAGCATCCTCTCCACTGCCTGGGTGGCAGTAGCATATCAGTAGCACCAGGTCACACAAATGAATACTGCAGGCAATGCTTGGCTGTCTGAGCAGGGCTGGCACTCAAACCACACTTCCTGCTGAGCAAACAGCAGTAAAAAATCAGCAGATGTCAATAAAAGTGAGGCAGAGTGCACAGTCCTGCACTGAGCTTTAGTTTGCCTCAGAGAACCTGCCAGCATTGCAGTCCTTTCCTTGCATTCTACCACCATGGAAGCAGATTTAAAATGCATAAAACTTCAGTGTGTTAATATCATCCCTTCCAAACCACTCCTTAAAATATCTTCTATGTTACGGAAAAGTTCAGGAGCTTATAATGCAAAGAAAACATGCTGAAAGAAAATACGCAGAATGCACACAATATGCAATGCACAGAAAATGGCAGGTGGAAACCTAACAAAGATTCCTCGCTGAAACAGCAGGAAAACATTACCAGAAAGGAAAAGGGCATAACTGTGAATTTACATATACCCCATCTCAGGGTTTTCACAATTAGCAAGCAGCCTTGCTGAGGATGTGTTTCAGGATAGAAAGTGTGTACGTGACCTCAGTTTTAGTGTCCCCTCAGGGCACCTTGGAAAAGGAAGCAGGGGCTGGTTTTGGTCTTAGCTTTCCAAAAGACAAGAGCAATGTCCAGTGGCAAATGTCCTCTCTGTGTCCCTAAAGAGTCTGTTTTGTGGCAGGAACAGATCGAAGTGCAAAGGTCTCTTTTGCTGGAGAAAAGTGATCTTAAATGGTGCAGTAACAGAAAAGTAACATCTACGAGAAATACATTCCATCATTTGCTTTGTAAAAACATAAACATATTGTGTATAATATCCTATTATTTCTTAGGCACTAATGAATCCTGTCAAAGCCTGCCTTTCTTTGGAATCGGAAACACTGCTGATGAGCAATTCTGTTGTTATGTCAAGTTGGATGTAACAACACGGAGATGACTGTCCTTGGCCACATGAAGCTTATGTTATTGATTTTGTCCCTTTGTTTCAGGCTGCCATCCAGCTCCCCGCATTTAGGAGCACTTACTGCCAACACAAGTTGTGGGCTTTGGAAACAATATATAAAAATAACTATCTATTATTCACACAATGCCAAAGGTTCACACTGGAACCACTGCTCTGAAGAATGTCAAAGCCCAGGTCTGCTCCCAAGCCCATTACGCCAACAGGAAGATTCCCATTGACTTCAGTGGGCTTCTCTCCCTGCCAAAATTGGGCCTAGAGCCTATTTCCTGGAGTCATTGCCAGCACACTCGCACAGAGCTTCACTGCTTACCCTGCAGCCCCAAACAAGAACAGTCTGCCCAGGAAATGGCTCGGGGTTGAAAAACCAGGATGGCAAGAGCAGAAAGCAAAACATGAGGGATGAGGAGGGTAAGCATGTGGACACTAGAAACATGCCACATAGACTGCACCTCCTGAGTTGTAAAGGTGGTAATGGTTTTCCTAAAATCAGGTGACTGAATCTGTACCTCAGCATCTCTTAATTTCCAGAAAGGAAGCATTGGCAGATGCTCAGTTTTGAAAACATTGGCCAATGTTGCCCAGCATCATTTGGAGGAAAGAGGGTTTGGAACAGCCACAGGAAGAGGGAAGACAAAGACATGTTACCTGGTGTTACGGGGGTATTTCAGATTACAGGGTGAGGCAGCTGAGGCACATGGTGTATGGAAGTACCTTGGCATACCCAGTCCTGACTGAGCCGCAAGGAAGGGGAAAGCCCTGAGTAAGACGTCTTTTGGGGAAAAGAAGGTATCTGGGATTAACTACAGCAAGGCTGGCAGATTAATGGAAGACAAGCAATAGCCCACACTGGCAGAGTGAGTACCAATGTGTGACTGTGCCAGTGACCAGCTCTCCTCAAACCAGCATTAATCACACTGCCTCCAGCACCCTCCTGCTGCTACTGCAGCAACTCAGAGCACTCCAGGGGTCTGCCCGAGGCCACAGGGTATGCACCTGGGTCATGGCTATGCCAGCCTGTGCCTTGTCACTGCACCGGCCCATGGCAGCATTAGCCACATCTCCACTTCTGAAATGATGTCAGGGTCATTGCAAGCAACAGATCCCAACAAGTCTGTTCAGATACTTCCAGGCAAAGCCATTTCTTCTACTCATAAGCTGCAGGCACTTTTAATTTCAAGTCAAACCTTACTGTACTTCTTTTTTGCAAAGAAGATGAATATCTGGAACACCTGGGAAAGTGGGCAGTGGGACTTGGGGCTCTCACTGCACAGTTCCCTTGGCACCAGCCACACCAGTACCAGCTAAATCAAACAGCTAAAAATACCCAAACTGTGGGAGGATAAATTGCGCATAAAGCAACTGTGAATTCCTGATGTGCATAAGAGAAAAAAACAAACCAATTTTGGCATCATTATCTTTAATGTAGCCTGTGCTGTTCAGGATTATTGACTTTGCACACAATACTGAAAAGAAAAATAGCATGTTTCAGTCTGCAGCTCGAACAGGGGATTAAGAACAAATTTATGCCAACTGGATTGCTCAACATTGTACAAGATTGCTTTTCTGAAACCAGCACCTGCAAGCTGAGAATTTTGAAATGTTAATTGAGTTGATAACACTAGTCTAGGGGAACATTTCCGGAGGGTAGGAGGTAAAGCAAGTTGGATCTGCTAGCAGGAATAAGCAGTCTTGAATTCTAACTGCAGCAAGGCTGAAGATACATCTAATTTCCTTGAACACCCTCCCACAGAATCATTTCTTGCTCTTCAGGTACCTGGTGCTCATGGGCTATAGCTGCTGTAAGGGATGAGATGCAGGCAGGGGATGCCAACGGGGATGCAGGAGCAACAAGCTGAACAAGGAAACAAGTCCCTGTCCCGAGCAGAAAGCACAAGTTGAAGGGATGCGGGATACTTAGAGGGAAGTACAATATGTGGGAAGATAGCATGAACACACTAACAACCAGCGCCCTACAGATTATTTAACTGACGAGGAGATTTTCCTTCTAGCTAAAATGCAAAGCAATTTTCCTTCTGGGCTCTGCACACCTCCCTGTACCTCAGCTGGTTTTCCTTGTTTGCAAGGACTGGCCAGACTCCCCTGCTCAACTGCGCTTGGCAGCGGGGCCAGCTCCCCACCTGCCTTCCTGGTAACTCATCCTGCCCAGCTCTGGGTCACACCAGCCCCGATGGGGTGCACAGCCCAGGAGCCCTGCCCGGCTCTGGGTCACACCAGCCCCGGCGGGGCGCACAGCCCAGGAGCCCTGCCCAGCTCTGGGTCACACCAGCCCCGATGGGGTGCACAGCCCAGGAGCCCTGCCCGGCTCTGGGTCACACCAGCCCCAGCTGGGGTGAACAGCCCAGGAGCCTTCCCTGGCTCTGGGTCACACCCATTTAATGCGGGCG